>MU839830.1:104746-338093 GCA_030411725.1 Echria macrotheca | reverse complement strand
TTATTCTTTTTTTGTCGGTGTTATTATTTTTTTCGCCCATTTCTTTTCCCCAAAAACAAACCCCCCCCGTACCCAAAAAAAAGTTTTAAAACCCCCCCCCCCCCCCCCCCCCCCAACCTAGCCTTAAAGACCCCTAAATTTTCGAAACAATACAGCCCCCCATAGAGAGAGAAGGGGCTATACCAAAACTTCTTTCCTAAATACCTAGGGGATCTACCTAATCCCCAGGGGTATCCCTAAGAAAAAAAGGGGGGAAGGGTGACGCATCAACCCTCGACTCGACTCGACTCGACTTCCCGTCAACGCCGGTGTCGGTGTCTCTCCTCCATGGAAACAAAGAAAAAAAAAAAAAAAACCTTGGAAGATAGAGCCACAGCAGGAAGAACGACACCCACACACACCCACACCCAACCTACCAACCAATCACCAACCACCAACTATATACCTAGCTAGGCAAGCAGGAATAAACCCACACTCGATTCTAACCAAGTACCTGAGATGCCCCCCTGGCGTCCAAATGTCCCCGTCCCCGTCCCCGTCTCGGACCAATACACCCACGCCCAGTTCTACCTGTACCTACCTGCCCAGTAAGTCTAAGGCGGAAAGAAGGAGAGGAAAAAAGGAAGGAAAGGATGGCGTCAATCACCAAGAGATACGGAATAGAGAGGGGTAGTAGTATTCTAGAAATCGATCCAGCTTCCTTGGACGTACTCCGTACACACGGAGAGTTTGAAGACCGGCACAGGCATACAATATATCTATCCACCTTGACCTGCCGAATACAGAGAACATCTTCATCACGATGCCAGTGCCTCGGAGGGGGGTTACACGCAGCTGAGACGGATGGTAGGAGGGTCCTTCGATATCCTAACGACGCCCGCATTCCCACACACCTACCTACCTATACCCGCTAGACGACAACACTGTATATGCAACCCGGTCAATACACCACCACCACATTGTACATGGTATATTCAGTCATCTCTACCAGCACACATGACCGTTCAACTTGTACCTGCTATCCCCAACCAAACGCCACACCCCTTCCACAGAACACACTCACGCCTCGCCCAACGTCCCGCTCTCAATCAGGCTCTGATAAAACTCCGGCTCCAAAAACTTGGCGACACTAACATCCTCGCTGAGTCCCTTCCTCCTCCTAGTCTTGAGCACAAAATCCCTCGCCGTCTGCTGCGCGTTGGCCATCTGCAGCGGGTGCAGCACAATCTCCTTGTCGAGCGGGTCGCCGGGAACAATGTGCCAGCGGTCAAACACGAGGCTGACCATGGCCTGGCCGGGCGTGTTGATGCGCAGGTCCGTCTCGAAGCCGAAGCTGTCGATGACCGGGATCAGGCCGCTGACCCGGTACAGGGGCGTGCCGGCGATGGGGCCGTCCGACAGGACGTGGCCGCGGCGGCGGGCCAGGATGTTGTACACCGTGCTGACCGAGTCCTGGGGCCCCGTCATCGACACGGCGTACAGGGGCTCCATCAGCCGGGGTGACGCCATCAGGAACGAGCTGTAGCAGGCCCTGCGCGCCGTGGGGATGATCTGGCCGCCGCCGCGGAAGATGGCCTCCTGCGCCAAGGCCACGTCGATGAGCCGGAACTTGGTGTTACGTATCGCTGTTACAAAACAAGAAACAGGTTAGCAATCAACACAATGAAAGTCGGCTGATGTTCTGGCCAAGTGTATCTCAAGAAAGCCGTTCAAACGCTCGACAGGGTGGGGGGCTATAGCGTCGAGATAAAACAAACAGAGAAGGTGGGAGGACGCAAAGATACCGCTCCCGACTGCCCCTGGTCTGATCCCCGCAGGGCGATCGAAGCCGACATCCTACCTACTGTGTAGTCCACAGCCTCGCGATGCCGCACTACCGATTTTAACCCCTCGCATTCTGGCTGCAGATGCTGCAGGGAGCAAACGATCCGTGAAGGATGCATCGCGTAGGGAGACCAGGGGAGCAGTAGCCTAGACCGAATCGAGTAGGTCTCGGTCATCACCAGGGGGTTCTTGACGAGGGTTGCATCGTGAGGCGTTGCCGAGCCATGGTGCAAGATTCGAGAAAACGCAATGGAAAAATGAACTTACGTTCTTCACAAAGCGGGCCTTCCCGGGTCGCCCAGCTGAAGCCTTGACGGATTGACTCCTTGACAGTGTTGAGGCGTTTCTTGTCAACCTGCGCAACGTCAGTGAGCTGCACGGGGTGATAAGCCAACACCTCTGTGACAAAAACCTACCTCTGATGGAAGGGTGTCGTCCTGCAGAATATTGGGCCCCATTTCGTCTGGCCCGAATGCCCAGATGCTTCGAGCGGCAAGGAGATCCCACCCGTACTTCTCCTCGAAAAACTTGGCCGTCTTCCGTACTGGATCCCGAATTCTGACGGCCCCTGACTCGATATCCTTTGCGATGCCGTCGTCTAGTGGTTCTGCCACCATGGTGATGGTATTCTTCTTGTTTGGCGTGACGGCGTAACACTTGGTCGCCGACATGTCCTGCACCGTCTCGCAGAAGCGAACAACCGGGTCGGACACTCTCACTTCCATGTCTGCGTAAAGGCGTCGTAGATCGTGGAGCACACAGTCCATGTAGAGCTCGCCCGTCCCGAGAATGATGTGCTCGCCTGACTCTTCCACTTTGGTGGTGATGAGCGGGTAGCTCTTGTTGATTTTCCTGATACCGTCAAGCATCTTGGGGAGCTCCGAAGGGTTTATCGGCTCGACGGCCACTTTCATGACAGACTCGGTGAAGTGAGACAGTGGTTTGAAGATGTATGCGTCCTCCTCATCCTCAAATGTCTTGTCCACCACAGTAGCCGTCTTCACGATAGAGTTGTCCACGCCTCCAAGTAAGACCCAGTTGCCGGCTGGGATACCATCTGTCGGAATGTTGTATCGTGTTTCGGCGATGAAGACGTCTGATATCCTGGCCATCGCCATGTCTTCCTCATCATCGATAGAGTACCCCTCGCCGAGAACGCGCACGTCAGTCCCTGGGCGGGCGATACCGCTCATTACCCGGCCAAACGAGTAAAAGCTTTTCGCATCCGCCGTATTGAACAGCTTCGTAACGTAGATGACCAGCGGTCCGTTCTGGTCACAGCTCTTCATGGCCTCTGCGACCTTGGTGTCGAGGGGGCCGGTATAGTATTGCTGTAGCTTCTTCTCGGCGGCTTCGGCCGGGGAAGGAACATGCTGGCAGATCATGTCAACAAAACCGGTTGAAGGTCCGAAGAACTGCTCGCAGACCGCTTTCAGGAGAACCTTTGGGTCCGCCTTATACAGCGAGGGCTTGAGCGTTATCCCGAGCTTCTCCAACGTGTCTCTCAAATCCTCTGGACTCTCGCTGATGGTGTGCGAATAGAGCTTGTAGATCGGCTCCATGACGAAGTTGATAAACGACCTCTTGGCTCCCTCCTCGACCGGTTTTCGCGTGAAATTGCGTTTTCGAGGATTGAAATAGACATCCCCCCATAGACGTCTGGCGAACTCCTCGACATTGACGCCCCCGAAGCCGTCCGAGTACATCTTAGAGAAGGACTGCAAGGTGAAGCACCAGCCCATAGACGTGCACGCAAACAAGACGTTGCCCTTTTCAGGACTTAACCTCCTCTTTTCGCCCTGGCCTGGAATCGTGTTCTCGATGACCGTGTTGACCTCTTCGATGACGTGCCTCAGCTTGTAGTAGGCGTCATTTGGCGGTAGCTTCAACTCCAGGATTAACCGGTCCATTTTGTTGACGACCAGCGTCAGCGGAATGTCTTCAAGGACCGCATGCCTGATGATTTGCTCCGTGTTGACCTGCACGCCCTCCACCACATCGACAACCAGACATACACCGTCCACCAGCCTGAAAGATGCCGCAACCTCGTCGACAAAATCCACGTGGCCCGGAGTATCAATAATGTTGACGAGATGCGATTTCCCCTTCGTGTTCGGCAGGACCAGGCTCATTGGGGATGCCTTGATAGAGAGACCCCGGTCACGCTCGACAATATGGACATCGGTGTATCGTAATTGGTCGTCGCGGCTCTTTCCCGTCCGCTTGTCTAGCCTGTCGGTTATGGCATGTGTCTCGAGGACCAACATGTCCATGAAGGCCGTCTTTCCGTGGTGGAGGTGTCCGGCAAGCGCAACATTTCGGATCTGGTCGGGAAAGTTCATCAAGTCGGCCATGAAACTGCGGTCGAAGTATACCGGAGGTAGATCGGCCTCCTCGATCATAAACTTTTTTTGTTCGACCGGCGCGATGATGGGTTGCGTCAACGGCTGCGCATCCTCCTCTTGGACCATCGTCTCGACATCTTCTCCGTAGACCTGGGCTGCTGTCGGGTAATACTGCTTGTCCTCGTGTAGGACGACGGCATTCGAGGGCCCTTCATCTGTTCTTCGATCAGCAGGAAGCTCACTCCAAGGCGCATTCCACAGGTAGTTACCGTCGATCTCCATCAACTCTTGGCCGGGCGCCTCCTGGGCCTCTTCTGGGTACTCATCGTAGGCATAATTGCCCACATCGACGCCATGTTGCGACTCCTCTTCGGAAGCCTCTGCATCCTCGCCACTAAGCAACACAAGTTAGTCTGAATCCAGATCGCAGGTGTCTTGCAGAAGGATAGAGCAGACGACAGCAATCAAGCCAAAGTCGCCACTGGAGCGCAACTTACATAAAGTTTCCAAATTCGTCGTAGAGATCGTCATCCATGATTGCGGTAGGTATTCGTCGTCCTTTTCTGGCGTTGTGGTTGGGGTGCGGAGGCGGCGTGGGGTTCCTGGGTCGTCGCGCTGGAAGTCGCAGAAGGCTGAAAGTCGCGAACTTGCAGGCAGTTTTTCCTTCGCGACGCTGCAAGGCTGATGTCAATGCCAAGAAACCCGGTTCTGCTGTGGCGGGAGCTTAACCTGTGGCTTTCGCGGCTCACTCGCCACAGCGGGGCATCCCTGCTTGGCTACAGAAAAGTACGACGAACAAAGGTTCCCAGGACCGAGGACCGAATCCCGAGTGCCGTCTGAGAGGTTTGAGCACCACCGGCCGTGAATATGATGCTCAAGCATGGGAGCAGTATAAAATCCACCCTTGCGACTCTGCATTAGTTCCCTGGTGAGCAGTTGCGTGCCGTGTCATCATGCGCATATACGCCCTTCAAGATTCTACTTCAGGTATTTCTGTAGGCTAGACTGGACCCCTGTACCGGGCTTCGGTAGGGCGTGCCTGTCGATCTGCAGCGCTAAAGCAGGGCCTCGAAAGGAGAGTGAGGGGCAATCGGGGAACATCGAGGCGGTGTATTTTCTGGATTTCTCATCGCCCCCAACATTTTTCTTGGAACATAGAGCCATCGAGGTTCTTTCCTCTTGCAATAAAGATCTTGCCTCTGAATCTGATTTTCTGTGACTTTTTGCCTTGATTACTTCACATACATTCAAGATGGCCAACCTTCCTCCTGTCTACATTGTCTCTGTTGCGAGAACCCCTGTGGGGTCGTTCCTTGGGTGAGTAGCCCCGCGATCGGCCAAAGCCCAACTCCCGAACCGGGCATGCGAGTTAACCTTTGACGTTTCCTAGCTCCCTCTCGAGCCTCAGCGCTATCCAATTGGGGTCCCATGCCATCAAGTGTATGTGGTCTGATCTGGCCTCGTTTTGGCAGCTGGACCGAAGCTAATTCCCAAGATAGCTGCGGTCGAGCGTGTCCCCGAGATTAAGCCCGAGGATGTTGAGGAAGTCTTCTTTGGCAATGTTCTTTCAGCCAAGTATGCAGCTCGAGACCCCTATACTTAGAGTTATATCTAACTTTGATTCACTCTAGCCTTGGGCAAGCGCCTGCACGGCAATGTGCCATCAATGCCGGCCTCTCGGAGGCTGTTGTCTGCACAACCATCAACAAGGTGTGCGCTTCCGGCTTGAAGGCCATCATTCTCGGTGCCCAGACCATCATGACCGGCAATGCCTCGATCGTCGTGGCCGGTGGCACTGAGAGCATGTCCAACACGCCACACTACCTGCCCAACCTCCGAACCGGTGTCAAGTATGGCGAGCAGACACTCGTCGATGGGGTGCAAAACGACGGCCTGCGGGATGCCTATGGCAAAAAGGAGCTCATGGGTCTGCAGGGAGAGCTCTGCAGCCAGGACCACAGCATCACCCGTGAGATGCAGGACGAATACGCCATCAAAACGTATCAGAAGGCCCAGGCCGCCACCGAGGCCGGTGTCTTCACCGAGATTGCCCCTATCGAGGTCAGCGGCGGCCGTGGCAAGCCTGCCATCAAGATTGACCGTGACGAGGAGGTCAAGAACCTCAACATCGACAAGCTGAAGACGGTCCGGCCCGTTTTCATCCCTAACGGCGGCACCGTCACGGCTGCCAACGCGGCCCCCATCAACGATGGAGCTGCTGCCGTTGTTCTCGTCTCCGAGGAGAAGCTCAAGGAGCTCGGCATCAAACCTATTGCAAAGATTCTCGGCTGGGGTGACGCCGCCCAGCAACCTGCCCGCTTCACGACGGCCCCGGCGCTGGCCATCCCCAAGGCTATCAAGCACGCCGGCCTCAAGCCCGAAGACGTCGATTTCTACGAGATCAACGAAGCCTTTTCCGTTGTCGCGCTGGCCAACATGAAGCTGCTCGGCCTCAGCGAGGACAAGGTCAACGTTTTTGGCGGCTCCGTCGCCATCGGACACCCTCTCGGCTGCTCTGGTGCCCGCATCGTTACGACTTTGACCTCGGTGCTTCGCGAGAAGAAGGCCAAGATTGGATGCGCGGGTATCTGCAACGGTGGCGGCGGCGCCTCTGCGCTGGTGATTGAAAATCTGCAGTGAGTGTGGCCTGATGTTTCTGCTGCCTTGCATATATCGGTCGGAATACATAAAAGAGCTGGGTTTAGGATGCGTTAAAGACGTCTGCCAGACGAGAATAGGGGCACGACCCGGGAGTCTAGCGTTTTTGATTGCGGTAAACCAGAAACATCTTCTGATATAAATCTGCATTGCTGGTAGATCGGAAGTTTGGCTGGCCAAGGCTAGCCTTTAATACACCACGCCGTCGAGGGAGCACACAGTTTTAGTATCAAGGAATAAATGAAGAGCGGATGAACATTGCTGCGCATTTTGTGCACATTTGTTACTTGGTGATGTCGTCTACGAACCTGGCCTCCAAGCTTTGACACACCCATCCTCGCCGCCGGTGAAGACAACCTGCTCTTGACCGAAGAAGGTGAAGTTGCGAACAGTCTCTTGACCATGCGCCCCTGGCAGTTCGACGGCTGCCCTGTCGACGTCCCAGCCCTGCGGCCCCCGTACCAGATGGTACATTTTGAAGGTTTCTTGACTAGACGACCATGATATTAGTAAAACTTGGTCTCAGAGGGAAAAAAAAAAAAAAAGGTAGAAATAAAAGACGAAAGCATACTCTCTCTCGCCTACACCTAGCACAGCCCCCGCCCCGTCAACCTTGGCTACCACATTCGCGGCATACTGGCAGCCCAAAACGGGCCGGATATCGCCAAGGTCAAGCGTGGCACAGCCCCGAGGCGCATCGTCGGCGACGTCGTAGAGGGCAAACTTCTCGTCGTGCGAGAGCGCAAAGAGCTCAGTGTCGTTGAGGAAGGCGGCGCGGTGGACCGAGCCGTGGTTGAAGGTCTGGATGACGAGCTCGTCCTCGTCGGCGATGCGCGTGTCGGATACGTTGAGCAGGCCGTCGGTCGAGCCTGAGAGGAGGATGTGCGGGTTTGTGGGGTGGAAGGTGAGGGCGCTGATGTCGTCGCTGTGGACTTCAGTGTATTGGGAGCGTGGGGCGGAGGGCGTGCGGAGGTCCCTAGTTGGGCGGGTGTGAGTATGTTTGTTACCTAAGGAGGGTGAGTTAAGGGATGGGATACCAGATGAGGATGGAGGCTTGGTGGTTTGCGAACTCGGTGCCGGCGGCTAGGGTGTTGGTCGAGCTTGCACAGGCGAGCGAGTGGATGCTTGGGTAGTCGCCTGTCCCTATTATTAGTTGAAGAACAGATTCCTATCGGCCTTGTCTGAGTCTTGCCTTGGATGCGCAATACTTGGGCTTTGGAGGGATCGAGTCTGAGATCCCAGACCGAGACAGTGCCGTTCTCTCCAGCTGTGGCTACGATCGACTCGTCTGCGCTATATGACTCTGCACTAGTGAGGCCGCCATGGTCTGCTTGTATCCTCTTCAGCGGCCCCTGACTGAGTCTCTGGGGATCGAAGAGTGCTAATCTCTGATCTGAAGTCGTCACGGCAAGTCCTGAGGCAAGAGGGATGACATTGGTGACATATTCAGGTTCCGCGCCGGGGTATCTGTACTCGTCCGAGCACTGGAGTTGAAAACTCGCCATCTTGGAAGAGGATTAAACCGATACCGACCGGGCCTGGATGCAAATCCCCAATATGACTGACTGACTGAATTTCGTCAGTCTCATTCTAAATCGCTTGGATAAATAATGTATCCAAATCACATACCAGAGACTCTTTTTCTCAAAGTTTCTGATGAATATTTTCCGGTATACACGTAAGACCTGTGACTCTCCAATTATATCTCAAAGGCCATATGGAAATCTGAGAAAGCTTCCTTGTTGGGCAGGGTTCGTTAAGTTGTGTCGCGTCAGCTGGCAGCCGTTTTGACAGCTGGCGACGCCCACATGCAAGCTCCATGTGGGGTTTTCGCCGTGGCGGACAATCGGGTTTTTGGAGCTTGCAGACACCCCTGCCAGAGCGTCATTCGCCATCAGGACAGCTGGTGTTTAGCTCCCACGACGGCATCCCCCGAACGCGGCATTCCTCAGCTCCAACTTGTCGCTGTCTATCTTCGCAAGGCCATGATATGACGACAGCACCGCCGATTACACTCTCTCCTCAAACCAGTCGACAATGAGACGGCATCTCTTGTGGCTCTCCCGTAAGCATCAAACACCAAAGTTCTGAGACGTCAACTAATGGACCCGTGACTAGTGCTCTTGCAGGCCATCGCCCTCTCCCACGCCGACGAACAAAAGATACTAGGGTCGGATGCCGATGGATCAAATGGCGACAATGCTCACGTCGAAGTCACCGCGGCGCAGGAGGCGAAACCAGTACCTGGTAAGCTCCGCAACACGCGCCAATCGAGGGGGGAGATGTCGAGACTGACGGAACAGGTGCCGAACTCTTTGATACTGCGTTAAACGAACTCCGAAAGCTGCACAAACCCTTCAAAAGCCGGACACAAAAGCAGTCAGGAATTCTCGGCACTCTGCTGCAGCTGGGCTTAAAGGTTGTTCCGACCCTCCGGCTCAGTGCGCCGCCCGCCGAAACAACCAAGGCAGCCCGTCCGGGACCTCTAGTCCATGCCGTCAAGCTACTCGAGGAATCCGCCGCCAAGAACAACTCGGATGCGCTTTATTTGTTGGCGGAGATGAACTTCTACGGCAACTACACCCATCCAAGGGACTTCAAGGTGGCGTTTGACTACTACCAGAGGCTAGCGTCGCTCAATGGGAACAGTTCGGCCCAATACATGGTTGGGCTGATGTACTCGACGGGGATTGGCGGGTCTGTTGAACGCGACCAGGCCCGGGCGCTGCTCTATTACACCTTCGCTGCGAACCAGGGACACATCCGGGCGGAAATGACGGTAGCTCATCGTCACCACGCTGGAATTGCGACCACCAAGAGCTGCGACAACGCCGTCAAATATTACAAGCGAGTCGCGGACAAGGCCATGGTCTGGTATCGATCCGGCCCTCCTGGCGGCATGTCCTGGGTGAGTGAAAACTACCGCATTGCAGACGAGTCTGGCGGTGTCTACGGAGGCGGCGCGAGCGTATCCAGTGCAGGCATCAACGCTGTCAAGGCTCATCCCAACTCGGACGCCAATGCTTCCATCGAAGATATAATAGAATACCTGGATCTGCTATCACAAAAAGGCGACTTCAAGGCGTCGTTCAACCTGGGACGACTCTATTACGAAGGCGAGAGGGGTTTGCCCAAGAATTTCGACATTGCTAGCCACTACTTTTTTATGGTTACCCGAAAGTTCTGGAAAAAGGGACGCATCGTGGACAACTATAAGCCTCCGCTCGAGAAGTATGCGTGCAAGGCTGCTGGTTTCATCGGACGCATGCATCTGAGAGGCGAGGGCGTCAAGCAATCGTTTGCCCTTGCGAAGTGGTGGTTTGAACGCGGAATGACACACAGCGACGCGCAGTCCCAATTCGGCATGGGCCTTCTCTATCTCCACGGATATGGCGTCGAGAAGAATATTGTCAAGGCCACAGCCTTGTTCAAATCGGCTGCGGAACAAGATTTCTCTCCGGCTCAGGTCCAGCTCGGAGCGCTGTATCTGGATCAAGGTAACGCCGAAGATCCGGCCGCGGCTAGCCATTTTTTCGAGATGGCGGCACGGCACGGCAATCTGGAGGCCTACTACTTCATCGCTGAGATGAACTATTTTGGCGTAGGGCGAGACAAGTCTTGCTCGCAGGCTATCACCTACTACAAGACGGTTGCTGAGAGAACCGAGCCCCTGGTTTCGTCTTGGACCGAGGCGAACCTGGCTCACGAAGACGGCGACGATGAGCTCGCGCTGCTGGAGTATATCGGTGCGGCCGAGCAAGGCTACGAAAAGGCTCAGAACAATGTGGCTTTCCTCCTGGACCCGGAGCAGTCTCGGTTGCCGCTGCCTCAGTGGCTGTATCCTCGGGCGCAAAAGCCAGCGCTCCTCCACGACCCGGAATTGGCTCTCATCTACTGGACGCGGTCATCGAGACAGGGCAACATCGACGCGCTGGTGAAGATGGGCGACTACTATCTGGAAGGGATCGGAGCGGCTGCGGATGTCGACAAGGCCGTGCAGTGTTATACCGGAGCAGCAGAATTTCATCAGAGCGCGCAGGCGTTATACAATCTGGGCTGGATGCACGAAAACGGATTGGGTCTAAACCAAGACTTCCACCTCGCCAAGCGGTACTATGACCAGGCTCTCGAGACCAATGAGGAGGCGTATCTCCCGGTGACGCTGAGTCTCCTGAAGCTGAGAGCGAGGAGCGCGTGGAATACCATGACAAATGGGCGGATAAACTCCATCCAGGATGAACCAGGTGAGACAGTCTGTCAACTTATGCCGACAACAAACTGACAGTGTGGCATAGCCCCTTCGAAGGATTGGTCACTCAGCGAGTGGATCGCAAACTTTCTGCAGGACGACCTGATGTATTACGATGATGAGGAGTACGATCCGCTGTTTGATGACGGGATGCCAGGTGGAGATGGTAATCTGGGCGACTTTGATGACGGCATTGTCGAGAGTCTGGTCATCATTGGGCTGATGGCGGCCCTTGTCTTCCTGATCATGTATCGTCAACAGCGACAACAAGCAGCGAGGCGGCGAGAGGAGGAGGAAACGCGGCGACAGCAGCAGGAGCAACACCAGCAACAACAGCAACAACAACGGGACGGCGCGGCACAGAATCAGGGTGCTCCAAACCAAGATGCTCCCAATCAAGGTCTCTTCCCACCAGGTGGGGGGATGGGCTTTGGGGACTGGGCTGCCGGAGCCGTGGGGCATTGAGGGAGGCTGTAGATAACAAAAGAAATATTGCATAGAAGCGCGGCGTTATGGTTTAGCTGATGGGTTGGCATGGGATGAGGAATTGTATAGATACCACGTTGGTCTCAGCGAGTACAAAAGCACTTGAAGACTTAACTAGCACATAATTTGATGAGCCAGGCTGATTCAGTGCGTGTTCGATGCTGGTTGCCAGCATATCCCAGAGCTATTTCCCGTCAAGGCAGCCCAAGGCAGCATTCTTGACAACGGACCTGGCCATGCATGTCACTTCGGTACCTATGTCTCCAAGTAGACAAGCGCCGGCAGTTACGCACGTGACAGCGCTACGCTGCTCGTTCCCGCACGCGCAACCCCCACCAACTTCCGCGTCCCTCACACCTGCAATTCTAGCCCAGAAACAAGAACCCCAAAATTGAACGTCCCTGCCGTTAAAAGAGTCATATCTAGACCACTCGACGCGAAAAATGCACTTGCATCCTCATCATCGTCACCATGTCGTCTCAAACGCCGGGACCATCGGCCAAGCGCCGCCGCGTTGAAGCCGCCAACAAGACCCTCCTCAAGCCCTTTCGATCCCCGTTGATTAACCGGCCAAAACCAGGTGCTGACGATGCTGGTGATGGCCCTGCAAACCCGGATGGCGAGCAGCCGGGGATTTCGACGCCCTCGAAGCCGACTACCGGCAGAGGTCTGCGGACTACCAGTTCCACGGGTCCCCAGGTCGGAACTGGAAAGGGAAAGGCACCCGGGAGGCTCTCACTTCATTCTGCCGGCTCGCCGCTGGCGCACAAAACGAATCAAGCATCTAGTGACCTTTTCAAAGCCCCGGAGATCAAGCTTCCTGTCGGCTCTGCACCACCCACTCTGAAGTTGGAAGACCTACCCAAACGTTATGAACTCGGGTCGTTGTCAGACAGGCTTTCCAAGTGCGACGGCTTTTTCGCCATGGCTGATGTGCTAGAAGAAGCGACGTCCGCATGTCTGAAAGATCTGGAAGATGAGATTAAGGTCCGCAAGGAGGCTAATAGGAAGGCGCACGAGGAGGATCAGGCGAAAAGGCCCAGAGGACAGACGGATAAGGAGCTGATGGAGGCGATTGCCAAGTGGAGGCGGGCGGGCAGAATCGCGGCCGAGGAGCTGTTCGAGATGGTTAAGGGAAGGTATGCTGATACTGGGGGGATGAAGGGGTGGAAGGAGGACAGGAAGAGGAAGAGGGAGGAGTCCAGGTCGATGTGGGGGTTTGAGGGTTCTGGTCAGAATGCTAAGCGTGGTGATGATGGAGAGGAAGAGGAAGGGGCTGAGTATGGCGAAGGCAGAGGGGAGGAAGAAGACGATGACGATGAGGATGAGGTGAGTGGTTTTGTTTTGGTCAACGTGATTCGGCTGCTGACTTGCAAAGGGATATACCATGGAAATCATGCTCAGGAGTCTGGAGATCGAGCCAAAGACGCTCGGATACAACCCCGTCGACGATACATGGCAGGATTGAATCAGTTTGCTGATGTATTCTCGATGGATTCCCGTCTACGGATATAACCGATCGCCGGTTGACAGCTTTGATCGTCATTGGTCCCAAGTCGAGCCAGACAACATAGCCTCAACTCAGGGGCTCTCCCGTGGTGACCGGCATCAGCTAACTAAGTAAAACCCACAAAACTCGAGGTTCCCGCCGGGGCATCTCGGGTTCCATAGTCGCCTATGATGTAGAATGGAAACGTCTGAGGCCTCCTAGATGTGTTTCCCAAGGAAAAACCTTCTGTATCTCAGTTGACCGTTCGCGGACTGGTTCCATAGGCCTAGACGCCTGAAACCGAATCAGATATGTGTCGCCGACCCGCCCGGCTACCCGTTGATTCTTTGGACGAAAAACAAATATATCGCCACATTCCCACACTGCAAGTCTTATCTTCACACGGAGGGCATCACGCAATTGCAGACTGATGACCAGTTCCGGACGCAATTGGTCATTGACATGGCCCAAAGCAATGGGTTATCGCCAGGCCAGCCCTTGTTCGGCGGCCCGGGGAAAGCTGAAACCGAAGAGAGCGATTGTGAAACACTTGCAGTGCCGCGTCCGTTGCACCAAAGCCGAGGGTGCGCCACTGCCGGCTCGCTAAAGCATGCGCTGCAATTTGGGGGTTCGCCCGACAACCCGACAGCGATTGGAAACGGCTGTTGGGAGTGGGCGCCCAACAAGGTCAGGTCACCCCTCGCGTTGTTGGCCAGCGAGATCAACGATTTCCACGTCATCCGCAACCGTCGACTCTTCTTCCCCCTTTACATTACTCTTGCAATTTGCTTAAGGCCGGGAGTCTTGGCATCTCCTCCCTTTGCGAACTACTTCTCCCTCAATTCACTGAAGGCGCGATTGCTTTTGCTCGTTTGGTCGAGCGTCAATCTGGTGATCCCGTTTTCGTCACGGGTGACAACCACCACCCATTCTCGGTGCTGCTCGGTCCTTCCTCGTCGTTTTTTTATTTCATTGCTTTTTTTTCGTCCTCTCATCTTGCCAACAATCACGCTTTTAATAATCTCGTGTTCCTCCCTTTACCCTTTCTCGCTTTCCACGCACCGTGCTGGCTCTCGGTTTGCAATCGTCGGCCAGCAGCATTCGTTTCGTCGTTCCGAAGCAATCAACCACCCATCAGTCATCATCCACCATGGCTTCGATCATAGCCACGCTCGGCCGCCGCCAGTTTAGGGACTCTGGCTGCGTGCGGGGAGAGGATGGCTTCATCGACGAGAACTCGTGCTACGTCCCCTTCTGGTACACCAAGGTATGTCATAGAAGCTGTAACTTTTGTACCAACAAGGCAAACTAACTCGGCGGGAACCAAAGACGGGCGTGATTGTTAAGTGGTCGCTATTCCTCGGCTTCATCGTTTTCATCATGCTGTACCTCATCCTGGGCTACATGCACGCGCAGAAGCGCATCCGAAAGGGCCTCAAGCCGCTTGCCTACCATCGGGTACTTTTCCCTTGTCCATGCCAAGCCCCCCCCCCCCATCAACCATTAACAGAGCGTTATTTAGTTCCTCGTCTCGCGCCGCCAACTCGCCATGGTAGACCCCAACTACCGCCCACCCCAGGCCGTCGCCACGCCCTACTACTACGGCCCGGGCCCGGACGCCTACGGCATGCACGCCATGCCGCCGCCCGTGTACGATCCTAACAGCCGTCCGCCCGTGTACCCGGGTCCCCCGCCCATGGGCGCGTCAAAGGTCGACCCGAGCCAGCCCGCTGCACCACCCGCTTCCGGCCCCGCTGACGGGGATTATGCCCCGCCTCCGGGACCGCCGCCCCCGATGGGACACCAGAACACGGGAAGCACCAACAACCCTTTCCGGTCCTAAGTTTGGGAAATGGTGGTATGGCGGGTGGTGGTGCAGAGTGTGTGTTTGTGTCTGATAGGTTGTGTGGAAGAGAGAGGGTGGGCATATGGGTGAGCGTAGGGCTCTCCGGTATCGGAGAGACCTTGGGACCTGTTATGCACTGCGACTGTGATACCAAACGGCTCATACGGGGGGCAACGAACAAACGGACGGCAGTCGATTAGATTGTACATAGGACCGTCTGGCCGAAACGGCCGATGATGGACGTTCCCGTTCATCCCCTTTTTTTTGCTGTGTTGTTTTTTTCTTGTGGTTGGTGAATACCTACTAAAGCGGGCGCTCTGGGTGTTGTTCTTTTTTTGGTTTTTGGGAGAAATCGGCATGGGTTAGTTTAAACAATGCATTTACAGACGGGATGGGAATTGTATTACAGACACACAGAGAGAGAGAGAAAAGAAAAGGTTGTCTTCTTCTCTTCATTCACATCATAGGTAGTCTTTCAGATCACGAGACCTAATAAAATCTGGAATTCCCCAATCTGGCTGGGTCTATTTGTCTCTTCGTCTCCTTGTCTCCTCCCTCTTACACTAACTTACATCGATGGGGGGACCAGAAAAAAAATAGAATGTCCCTTGATGTAAACTGTAGGGAAGCCTGCCTCGCTCGCTCGAGCGATGTGATTCATGAACCCTAGGCCCAAGGGAGGGAGAGAGGTCCTTGTGAAAATGTAGAATGGCGGCAGATTTGTTCTCCCTCCCATCCTTATCCTCAAACCCCCAAACGCCGGTTATTACCCACCCCCAAACCAAAATGACTACCTACCCTTTTTCTAATGAGTATGAATGCCCGCAATGCCCAATCCGTTTCCATGCGCCGTTTTCTCTCTCTCCGTGTGGAGGAGGTATGGAATGGAGAAAGGAGGGTGGGGTATCGCGAAGATCTGTAAGTAGCTTGTGTTTTCCGTAATGCATTTTTATCGTTGAAATCATGACGAGAAAGAAAGAAAAAAAGAAGAAAAAAAGGACTGGCTGACACTGGCCGGCTGGCTGGCTGGTGTCAGCTCAGTCGAGTTCCATGGCGTCCGGGTCCGAGTCCGGGTCGTATCCTCCTCCTCCTCCCTGTGATACGGGCCCGTAGCTGAGCATGCTATTTTGCTGCTCGGGGATGGTGGTGGTTGCACCAAGGGAGGAGGAAGGAAGCGCCGGCGGGACTTGCTGGTTCTGGTTCTGGGTCTGTTGGAGGAGCATGTGCTTCTCCCGCAGCCGCTGGCGCGCCTCGAGGATGGCCTTGCGCACGCTGTCCTGCTCCTCGGGCACCGTCAGCGAGCTCGGCACCTGGTAGAGCACGAGCTGCTTGCCGAGCACGTCGGCGGCGTCGGGCTTGGCGGCCAGCACGGCCGGCGGGATGCGGTTGCTGCGCAGGTGCTTCTCGATGTCGGGGAGGAAGATGAGCCGGTCGGTCTCGGACTCGCTGTCAGACGAGGAGAGCTCGTCGTCGAGGTTGCGGATGTAGACTTTGTACTTTGAGTTGTCGAGGTCCATCAGCGACGCGTCGTCGGTTCCTCCGTCGCTGCCGAGCCGGTGCCGGCGGTGGTGTTTGGTGGGTGGTGTGCCATTGGGAGAGCCATTGGGACCGGCTGTCGCATGATTTCCGTTCGGAAGCAGCGCGGATGGGTATGCGATCGGCGAGGATTGGGGTTGTTGGCTCTCAACTGGGACGTAGAGCTTCGCGCCTGAGTGTTCTGCGTGGGGAGGGGCAGAAAAGAGCTGTCAGCTTCCATGCGATTCGATTTGCGCCGGCGGTCGTGGCACAGCGAAAAGAGGTGCAATTGAGCTGAAACTCAGAAAAACCTACCGAGATTGAGGAGGCTCAGTCGCTTGGATAGGCGCTCGTTGTTCTCGGGCGGTCCTTCTGGCTTGCGCTTGCGCAGACGGTAGCGCGTTTGCGTCGCGGCGGACTGCTCCATTTCGAAGGCGAATCGTTGCTGCTGCTGCGCGGGGAAGAAGAATTGCGGCGCAGGGTTGGCCATCATTTTATTTGGTTATGCGAGCGGCTCGCTCGGGGTATCCCCGCTTATAGCGTTATCTAACCCTGAAGCGGGCGGATAGCTTCGCTGTAAAAAAAAGTTGCTTCAAAGAAAAACGGTATCTGGATACGGGTTGCGCCGCGGAGAGACGGACGGATTGCCTCTCACCGGGAATTGAAGCAAACAATTCGAAGAAACCCGTTTCGAATGGGAGCGTAGGTCGACGGTGGCAGCTGGCTCGATCGGATGAAGCAGGCGTTGGCTGGAAGGTGGTGCTTGTCGAGCTGGTCCTGCCGGTTCAGGAGCTCCCCAGCTTTTGACCTTTTGAGTCATTCCGCCTCGCGACCGTTCCACCTCCCGACCAAAAGTCGACCAGTCCCGCCTTCAGCGCTCGAGAAAGTTCGAGCATCCACCACAACGACCACCTCTCTGCTTCTGGCTTCTTTCTTCAACCCTGCATCTGCAACACCAAAAATAAGCGGATTTCGGTTCTTCTCGTCGACTTCACTATCCCCGCTCCACCGCGCCATGGCCGACCAGATCGACTGGACCGGGCCCAAGGTCCGCCAGACCTTCCTTGACTATTTCGCCGAGCGAGGCCATACTGTTGGTGAGTTTGCCCCGCCATGCCCCTCGTTGCAGGTGTACCGGCCCGCATCGTCCAGCCTTTTTTGAGGGCTTCAGATCTGAATTAGGATTACATCTATTTCTTTCTTACTTCTGGAATAATCACTAACAATTATTTCTCCCGGTCGCAGTGCCGTCGTCGTCAGTTGTTCCTCACAATGACCCCACCTTGCTCTTCACCAATGCGGGCATGAACCGTGAGTAACTGACCCTAACCCTTGTGAACCCCTTTTTGACACTCTTTCAGAATTCAAGCCCATCTTCCTGGGAACCATTGGAAAGACTGAGGACTTTGCTCAACTCAAGCGTGCTGTCGACACGCAAAAGGTTGGTCTGGTTGGTGTTGTGGCAGAACCTGGAGCTAACCATCTCGCAGTGCATCCGTGCGGGTGGCAAGCACAATGTGCGACCCCGAGTCACGCGACGATTTGGAAGTGTGCTGATGTTTGTTCTAGGACTTGGACGATGTCGGAAAGGACTCCTATCACCACGTAAGTTATGTGCTCTCGGTAACGGTTTGTGCTGGCTGACAGTGTGCAGACATTCTTTGAAATGTTGGGGAATTGGTCATTCGGTGACTATTTCAAGTATGCGTGCCCAACCACTCTCACATGTGACAACTCTCGCAGAGATGTACTAACCGCCGAGCAGAAAGGAGGCTATTGAGTGGAGTTGGGAGCTTCTCACCAAGGTCTACGGGCTTGACCCCAACCGGCTCTATGTCACCTACTTTGAGGGCAACCCCGATATGAACCTCGAGCCGGATCTCGAGGCTAAGCAGCTGTGGCTTGAAGTTGGCGTCCCCGAGGACCACATCATTCCCGGAAACATGAAAGACAACTTCTGGGAGATGGGTGATCAGGGCCCTTGTGGTCCCTGCAGCGAAATTCACTACGACAAAGTTGGGGGACGCAATGCCTCTCATCTCGTCAACCAGGACGACCCCCTGGTTGTGGAAGTGTGGAATAATGTCTTCATCCAATTCGATCGCCAGAAGGATAAGTCCCTCAAGTCCCTGCCTGCCAAGCACGTCGATACCGGTATGGGCTTTGAGCGTCTTGTCAGCGCCCTCCAGAACAAGAGCTCCAATTACGCCACGGATATCTTCACGCCGCTGTTTGAGAAGATCCAGGAGGTCACGGGCGCCCGGCCTTATACTGATAAGTACGGCAAGGATGACGTCGATGGCATTGACACTGCTTATCGTGTCGTCGCCGATCACATGCGCCTGCTTTCATTCGCCATCGCCGATGGAGCGGCTCCCAACAATATTGGCCGTGGCTATGTTGTTCGCCGAGTCCTTCGCCGAGGTGTTCGCTATGCCCGCAAGTATTTCAAGGCTGAGATTGGCTCTTTCTTCTCCAAGATCCTCCCTGCTTTGGTCGAGCAGATGGGTGGACAGTTCCCGGAGCTGAAGAAGAAGCAAGAGGACATCAAGGAGATCTTGGACGAGGAGGAGGTCGCTTTCGCCATCACTCTGGACCGTGGCGAGAAGCAGTTTGAGAAGTATGCCGCGCTTGCCATTAAGGGTGGCGAGAGCAAGCTCTCGGGTGCTGACGTCTGGCGTCTCTACGACACATTCGGATTCCCCGAGGATCTCACCAAGCTCATGGCCGAGGAACGTGGCCTGACTATCGATGAGGCTGAGGTTTCGGTTGCCAGAGAGAAGGCCAGAGAGGCCAGCAAAGCCGTCAAGGAGGCGGTGCAAACATTCCCCAAGCTCAACGTCCATCAAATCGCCGAGCTCGAGAACGACATCAAGGTCCCGCGCCCTGACTCAGAGCCCAAGTACGCCAAGGGTGACTGCAAAGGCAAGGTGCAGCTCATCTTCACGGGTAATGAGTTCTGCAAGACCAGCAAGGAGCTTCCGCCCAAGACTCCTCTTGGCCTAATTCTGGACAAGACCAACTTCTACGCCGAATCGGGTGGCCAGGTCGCCGACACGGGTCGGATTATTATCGATGGCATTGCCGAGTTCAAGGTGCTGGATGTCCAGGAGTTTGGTGGCTATATTCTCCACAATGGCTACCTCGAGTATGGAGAGCTCACCCAAGGGGATGAAGTCATTTGCGAGTACGATGAGCTGAGGCGGCAGCCCATTCGCAACAATCATACCGGCACGCACATTCTCAACCACGCGTTGCGCGAGGTCCTCGGGAATGAAGTGCATCAGAAGGGCTCGCTGGTCGACCAAGACAAGCTGCGGTTCGATTTCAGCCACAAGACCCAGGTCTCGCTGGCCGAAATCAAGAAGATTGAGGATATGGCCAACGAAGACATCCGGAAGAACCTGAAGACGTATTACAAGGACGTTGACCTGGATCTTGCCCGCGAGATTGAGGGCGTGAGAGCTGTCTTTGGAGAGACGTACCCCAACCCAGTACGAGTTGTCTCCATTGGCGTGGATGTCGATGAGCTTCTTAAGACGCCCAAGAATCCTGAGTGGCGCAAGGTCAGCGTGGAGTTCTGCGGCGGTACCCACGTCGACCAGACTGGTCTCAT
The DNA here is from genome assembly GCA_030411725.1 of Echria macrotheca. NCBI lineage: Eukaryota > Fungi > Ascomycota > Sordariomycetes > Sordariales > Schizotheciaceae > Echria > Echria macrotheca. Next base: position 318,065 of record MU839830.1, on the reverse strand, counting down.
CAAGGACTTGATCATTGTCGAGGAGAGCGGCATCGCCAAGGGTATTCGCCGCATTGTTGCCTTCACTGGTGATGGTGCCCACCAGGCTCAACGGGATGCTCAAGTTTTCTCACAGCGTCTTGACCATATCAATGCGCTGGAGTTTGGCCCAGAGAAGACGGCCGAGATCAAGGCTGCGTCGGTCGAGCTTGACGGCTTGACCATCTCGGCCCTTACCAAAGAGGTTTGTTTTCGGGCTATCATTTCTTGGGATATGGTATTGACTTGACTAGGAACTCCGTGCGAAGTTTGCCAAGATTCAAAAGGAGGTGAACGACGAGCAAAAGAAGCGACAGAAGGCCGAGAGCAAGACTGCTCTGGACACGGTCGCGGACCACTTCAAGAAGGAAGAGAGCAAGGACAAGAAGTTCTTTGTTGGCCATCTTCCCATCTCTGCCAATGCCAAGGCCATCTCGGATGTCATTGCGCATTACAAGACCAAAGATAAGGAGCGGACCGTCTACGTGTTTGCGGGCAGCAAGGATGATGCAGTGATGCATGGTGTTTACGTTGGCACAGTAAGTTTTTTTTATCCGTGTCAAGAATCTTACTGACAGGATGCAGCATCTCTCTTCCAAGGGTGTTACTGCTGAGAAATGGACCGCTGCTGTGACGGAGGTGATTGGCGGCAAGACGGGCGGCAAGGAGCCGAGCCGACAGGGTGCGGGCTCGGAGCCTGAGAAGCTGGAAGAGGCTGTGGCCAAGGCCGAGGAGTGGCTGGTTGAGAAGATGAAGGAGTTGGGTCTCTGATTTCGGCGGTGTAGACTTGGGCGGTGGAAGAGCATGATGGGTTCCTGAAATGCTAGACAGATTCTACCGAGTAGATGTTGCGGAGCATTCCCGCGTGTATTTTTTCGCTCTTCCACTATGAATTGAATGCATGATGAACTGTAGCTGTGTGAATGGTATGACTTGATAAGCATAGGAATAGAGGCGAGCGTCAGTATTTGGACGACCTGTTCCAATCCTAGGGTGGATAACCATCTGAAAGTCGGACGATGCTGACATTCTGGTACCGAACTACGATTTGAATACGAGGCATGTCTTGTTCCGAGCACTCTCATAGATAGTCTTATTAGTCTTATGGGGGTGGTGGTTGGGGAGTCCAGGATAACTGGGGGAAATATCTTCAAGAGACATTGAGAGAGACCTCCCAACCCCTCTTTCTGAGATTTACACTACCTAGGTACCTACCTACCTACCTACCTAGGTACCTACCTACCTACCTACCTACCTACCTACCTACCTACCTACCTACCTACCTACCTACCTACCTACCTACCTAACTCTCATGATTCGTATGATACCTTACATACGCGTTATATATCTACCCAGGGAGTTATTCGTATTGGCCGTGCTCGCATGTCAATTATAGGTGTCCAGACCTCTTTATTCTTCGGGGGAGGGGGGAAGGGGGGAGGTTTGGCTTCATCCAGCCCCAGTCACCCATTCCTGCCTTCATAATGTACAAAACTGAATTCTCGGACGGGAATCGTGTTGTCTGTATGTGTATTAGTTCAGGTAGGGTAAGATCTGAGTGGTCAGGTTGGCTGATCTGCATCATCTATCTACCTAGGTACCTATCTACCATTACCTATACTGCATCGACTTGGTTGGCTCTGAATAGCCTCACCATTCGCCCGCAAGACAGCGAAGGCATGTAACACAGGGACATGAGTCTGGCGTCCACCAGCAGCACTGAGTGGTAACGCACTGCCCGGCAGGCTTCATGAATCCTCACAAAAACGTCGCCGTCTATTAGTTCTAGTTTCCCTCGGCTGAACGAGCATGCCTTCAATAACCCCTGAGCCCTCCAAATATCCACACAGCCAACCATGGTCTCTATCCAACTTCTTCAAATAAGATACACACTGGAACATCACATCCAGTCTTCCGCCCAGGTACCTGGTATCCCAGCCCATCCAACATCACCATTCAGTCACCATATAGTCTACCCCAAACTCCATATGTACAATACCTGCCTCCTATGCCACCAAAACGCCCCCTACGCCACATGACAACAACTACCGCCCAGCCAACCTCACCCGCACCGTAACCCCATCCTTCGGCCTCAACACAAGCCGCCACATCTTCCACTCCTCGGGATCAGGCGTGTCATAGTCCCTCGCAAACTCAAACACGGCCAGCAGACAACACAACAAGATCTTCATCTCGGTCTCGGCAAACTTGCGCCCGATACACCCCCTCGGCCCGTGCAGGAACGTCATGAACGCATTCGGCACCACGCCGGCCGGCAGCGCGTCCCAGCGGTCCGGATCAAACTCGTCGGCCGTGTCGCCCCAGAACGCCGGCAGCCTGTTGATCGTGTTCGCCAGCACGTAGATCACGGTGCCCCCGGGCACGCGGTACCCGCCCAGCACGTCGTCCTTGATCGACTGGCGCACCGTCATGGGGATGGGCGGGATGTACCGCAGCGACTCGCGGCACACGTTGTCTAGGTACGGCAGCTTGTCCGGGTCCAACGCGGCGGCCAGCCTCTGCGGATCCACCAGGCTGCTGCTGACCTGATCCTGATGATCCCCGGTAAACAAGAACGGTATGTGCTCCCTGATCTCATCCCGCAGCCGCAGCTGGATTTCCGGGTGCGTCGAGAGCAGATGAATAGTCCACGCCACGCCCGTGGCCGTGGTATCGTGCCCCGCCCCGAGGAAAGTCATGATCTGGTCGCGCATCGTCGTCGAGCTCAGTCCGCGCTCGCCGGCGGCTTTCACCTCCTTGTTCTCCCTGGCGATCAGCGCAAGAATATCCTTCTTGTTGACGTTGTTCTGCGCGTCCGCGAGCTTCTCGCAGATGATCCGGTTCGCCTTGCTCAGGATGATCTTCCGTGCAGTCTCCATGTCGCGGTTCATCTTGGCCGGGATGAGCTTCGACGCGGGAATAAAAGCCTGCAGGCCGTGGAGCAGGCGCGACATCAGCCCGAAGTCGAAGACGAGTCGGTACGCCTGGCGGATCGGCACTTCCGGGTCTTTTAGTGAGTTGAACTCGTACCCGAAACCGGCTTTGCCGATGATATCCAGGGTACACCGGTTGAGCCAGTCGAGCACCTCGAACGACTTTGTCGTCACCTTGGCCGCCGCCATCTCGTCCCTCCACAGCTGGGCCATCAACATCGACTTCTCCCAGAAGATGGGCATCAGGGCGCGGATGGCTTGGGTGGAAAAGCCGGCGGCGAGGGCTTTTCGCTGCCGGATATGCTCCCAGCCTTCGGCCAGGAGGACGCCCTCGCCCAGAATGCGCACCATCCAGAGCTTGGCTCGGACGGGTTTGGGGTAGTTGTAGGGATTCTTGAGCGTCATCTGCTTGAGGGCCTCATCATCGGCGATGGACAGTCTCTCGGAGCCAAAGGGGAAGAAGTACCGGATGATGGAACCATGTTCTTTGTGCCATCGACGCTGAGGCACTCCGCATTCCTCCGTGATGATGGTGAAGAACTGTCCCCATAGCGGAAACCCCGGTACCGTGGGAACATGTCGGAGGGGAGAAAAGTAAAGTGGATAGAGCCAACTCAGCCACACGAAGACGTAAAACGGAACGGCAAGTGCTAACGCAATCATGACGGTGTCAGTCATGGGCTGCTGAAGCTGGTAAGCCCAAGCTGCCGCGCCAACGACCGTAGCTGCCGCCACAGGCGGGAGAGTAATTCGGGCCGCCATTAGTGACAGCTTGACAGGAAGTCAGATGGGGCGTCCGCTGACAATAGTTCGAGACAGACGGCCGCTTTGTACCTGAGCAGACGGCGTCGCGGGCCCAAACAAGTCAAGCATGGCCGGCTGTCAGTAGAGGATTCGTCACTGCGGCCTTGACTTGATGCGTCGTCAACCGTGGCAAACAGACCACGACGCGCTTCTGATTTTTTGCCAAAGCCAGCCGGAAAGCGGTGGATGACCGAAGGCTCCCAAGGGCTTGGAACAAGACTCGATGACTCAATGCCAGCCATGATCGATGTAGCCGACCTACTGTGTTCTCGATACTGTCCTCCGGACATCGTATTCCTCGGGTGTCATGCAGCCCGCGTACAGGCTTGATGCCCGTCACGGAAGTAGCTGACAGCAGGAATAGCATGGTGCTCCGGAACATTGCGCAGAGCCCAGGAGCCAAAAATGACTTCGAAACCGCCGGTGCCGTCCGTGGCGCTCTTGTCTGCATTAGGAAGAAGTGTATCTCCTTTATTTGCCCTCCACATCATGTTCCCAAGGGGGGCTGCAGATTTAGGAAGCAAGCAAGCAGCAAGTGTTCCGAAATAGCAAAGTTCTGCCGGGAATGCATTTGCGGAGGAAATGTCCATGTTCGATGGACGCGGGATGATAGGTGTGAGACTATATTTGATCTGGTGCCACAGTCAGGTCCGCGTGTAGACTACCTTCTAGCCTCCTGTGAGATAATCGGTCAAGATGAGTAGACCGAGAGACACTGATTCGCGTGCTTCGGAGGGGAATCATCGAACACTCGAGCACAGCCAATCCCCCATTGTGCTCATCGTTCGGTCGTCAATGAGGATGAGAAGGCCTCGACATGACCGCAGACACCTCTGGTAATCCGGACGACGACGACATTGGATACGCCGATCTGGGATTGTCTCGTTTCAGCACAGCTGCCGACACCGACTGCAGCTCCATCGAGTCCGCCATCATCGAGAACGCGATCGCCATGTCCGTCAAACCCATTCCCACGACCCCCGACCTCGTAGAGCCGGCCGACCGTATCCAGCCGTGTAGACATGCTGTCTGCCGCAACGAGAGATACCGTCGCTCCATGAAGGAAAAGGTTTTTCGTGCTCCCATACGGCACAAGTCTTCAGCAACGCCACTGCTGGATCCCAATGAGAGCCTCGACACAGAATCGACCGCTCCTCTGGAAGACCGCAATCATCCAGAAATGCCAGGCCTCAAACCACGCCCATCTACGCGGCAGATAAAGCGCGCCTCTCTCTTCCAAATGGGAATGGAACCAGATCCCGACCAAGTGCGGTCGAAACATCCTGCCAATGCCGACGAGAACGATCCGTTCGTGACGGGGTTCCCACTTTGGTGCCTCATCGTCGGGTTGATGCTCGCGGTATTTCTGGTCTCGATCGACCGGACAATCATCTCGACAGTAGGTGTCCGATCTGGTGCTTGGACAGATAGCTGACTCGACAGGCCATTCCATACATAACACAGGAGTTTAAGTCGACGCCGGATATCGGTTGGTATGGCTCGGCCTATCTTCTCACGGCTTGCGCCTTTCAACCGGTCTACGGCCGGGTCTTTATGCTCTTCTCCATCAAGAAGTCGTATCTCCTGGCCATGTTCATCTTCGAGCTCGGCTCGCTGTTGTGTGGCCTTGCTCAGAACTCCACGACCCTCATCGCGGGAAGGGCCATCGCCGGTTTCGGGAGCGCTGGGGTTCTTACCGGGAGTTTCGTCGTCGTCTCTACAGCCGTGCCGCTGCGATGGAGGCCCATCTTTATCGCCGTAGTTGGCTTGATGTGAGCAAGCCCTCCGGGACTGGCGACTCACTGCTGAAGGATCTAGGTTTGGTGTAGGGGCGAGCGTTGGACCGCTCCTCGGTGGCGTGTTCACCGACCTGGTGGTAAGTAACCTCCCAAATTCGAAACAAACGGCTAAGCATGTAGACATGGCGTTGGTGCTTCTACATCAATATTCCGATCGGCGGCACAACCGTCGCAGCCATGGTCCTGTACTTCAACCCCAAGGTGCACAGGAACTCGCAGCGTGGGTTCCTAGAGCGCGTCCTGGAACTCGACATGGTAGGAAACGCGCTTCTACTCGGCGCCACCATCATGCTCTTCCTCGCTCTCGAGTACGCAACCCAAGGAGTCCCGTGGTCGAGCGCGAAAATCATTGGCCTTCTCACCGGATGGGGCGTCGTGGGCGCCATATTCATCACGTGGGAAATCTGGAAGGGAGAGGCAGCGTTGATGCCGCCCCGGATTTTGAGCCAGCGGACCGTGGCGGCATCCTGCGGCATGGCCTTCATGACGTATGGCGCCATCATCAACCTGACGTTTTTCCTTCCCGTCTGGTTCCAGGCGATCCACGGCGACAGTGCCATCGGCTCGGGTATCAACATGATACCCTATTTTGTAGTCAACGCCTTTTTCTCGCTGCTGGCAGGCATTTTCGTGGCCAGTGTCGGTTACGTGACGCCCCCGGCCGTCATCGGGAGTGCCATCGGGACAGTTGGTCTGGGGATACTGACACTTCTTGATGTGGAAACCACAACGGCGCAATGGATCGGTTACGAGGTCCTCGCCAGTGCTGGGTTTGGGATGTCCATCCAGCAGGGCTTCACCGCAGTGCAGACGGTCCTTGACCCAGAAGACATGGCCGTTGGCACAGCGGCTGTGGTTGCGGCGCAGTCGCTGGGAGGAGCCATCTTTTTGACCGTCGGGAACGGCGTCTTCCAGAATCAGTTGTTGCGAGCGTCAGTGGCCAACAAACTGCCGGGAGTTGACATCAAGAGCTTGATCGATATGGGAGCGGCATCGTTCCGCGAGCTGGTACCGGTGGACCAGTTACCGATTCTGCTCCAAGTCTACAACGGAGCGCTGCAAAAGGTGTTCATGGTAGGCATCCCGCTCGGCGCCATGGCCGCCATCTTGTCATGTCTGATTGAATTTAAATCTGTAAGGAAGGTGTAGAGATTTTAAGAGCTGGGCATGGGGCAGCGATCAGGAGAGGGTATCATTTAAGTGTTGTCGTGTACACAGGAGCTTGGCTGCAATGGCGGCGGATGTTGTGCAAATCGCCTGCGAGTTGATGAATTGAGTAACGTTGAATAGCTAATGAATTGTTAAAGACTTAAAGTTGTCTCGTCAAATACAGATAGATGCACGTGCCACTTTCTTGGCGTGCCGAGGAAAGCGCTGCAAACAGCGAGCTTCGCTTGCAGCATTTGACGTCGTTCAGCGCAGAACTCCAACCCCACCAACACGTCTCTCACACAACCACTCGCTGTGCTTTCGCTTTGCTTCTTCGGCGAAACTTGCAGTGGCTCGGCCATAACATCTTCGCACCAATAGACCCGATTTACCCCTTACAAACAAAAGATCGGTTCTGCCACATCCCATCGCAATGGACGATCGCGACCTCACTCTGCGCGTGAGAGCGCTGACCAAGGCCATGCAAAACGACTCGACCGCCGAGGCGCTGAGGATCCTGGGCGGCTTTATGAAGGGCGCCGCACCCACTGAGAGCCAGCTGCGTGTGAGTCTTTCCATCTCGTCCTGAACACATGAAAAGGCGCACATGGCGTCACATGCATGTCCGGGGCTTTATTAACGGAATGGATTCGCCTCTGCTAGTCGACGAGGGCTGGCGTAGTGGTTGGCAAACTGCGAAGCAACCCGAATCGCGAAATCGCCCAGCTCGCCGGCCAGATTGTGATCAACTGGAAGAAGAACGTCGACGCTGCCAAAGACTCGAACCGAGGAAGAACACCCTCGGCGTCTTCGCCGGCGCCTCGCGCTGTGGCCTCGCCGGCACCCGCATCGACATCCTTCAGCAAGCCGTACGAGGGCGACATCGAGAAGCGCCACTTCCGAACCGACAAGATCGAGCTCAACCGGACCGGCAGTGATACGCGAAACAATAGTATTGGTCTGCTGTACAACGCCCTCGCCTTCAGCGTCACCGACTCGATCGAGGCTGTCTTGGAGAGAGCGATGGAGGTCGAGGCCGCTTGCTTCAAGGCCTACAAAGGAGAGACCGCAGACTACCGCTTGAAGCTTCGCGCGCTGTTTACCGCCCTGAAGCGCAAGGACAACGCCAAGTTGCGTCGACGCGTGCTCGACGGTGACGTCCGGGTCGACCAGTTGGTGGTTATGACGAGCAAGGAGCTGGCTTCGGAGGAGCAGCGTGCGCTCGACGATGCGTACGCGAAGGACAACATGAAGAAGGCACAGGTGCCCATGGTTGAGAGGTCTATCAGCAGCCAGCTCAAGTGCGGCAAGTGTGGAGAAAAGAAAGTGTCGTATAGTCAGGCCCAAACGAGGTCTGCCGATGAGCCGATGACGACGTTCTGCGAGTGCGTTGTCTGCGGTAACCGCTGGAAGGTAAGCTTTCCTCCCTGTCTTCTCGCTCAAGTCGCTGACTTTCATGATAGTTCTCGTGAACAATATTTCGTAAATTTCCTAGACGCCATCTCGTTTTGGTAGGCGGGGACTGTAAATCTGGATGGGAATGGACAGGACGGCGCTACGGGGGATGTGTTTTTTTGGGGGGGAGTCTCTGTTCGGTTTCGTTTATATGCTCTGCATACAGCATTCCGGGTATGATTTTTGAGCCCGCACGGGGTACCCACGGCATAGAAGAGAGTCTTTCAGTTTCGACTTGCTGTCGGAAGGGCTTTTCCATCTCAGATACCACCAGCGTGGAAAATCTGGAGTGGAATGTCCATGGACAGAACGGGATAGGAACGATTTTGTGAGGGAACCCAATGGGAACAGTAACGAAAGGAAACGAGGTCCGCAGGTGAATGACACCGCAAGGCCTGCACGGTGTCCTTTACCATGGATTCTGAGCAGCGGTGTTTTTCATGAAAGGGATATTTAATAGAGATACCCTTTACTTTTATAACGCCCGCGGTGAATCTATGTCGTGTGTTTTTGTGATCTAGGATGTCTGTCCGGAGTGACTCCATCCCTTTATTCTAGCCGTGGGGAGAGAGGCACTGTCCAACGAAAGGCGCGACTACAAGTACAAGATCTGTGGGGATAAATGTGTTTGAAATGACGCGCTTCCGGTGAAAAACCAAAGCCAGGTTGATTTGGGCGAATGTCTTTTTTCCTCGCTTCAAAGATGACCAGATTCCTTTTCTCGTGTCTATGGGCTCTCTTATTCACGGCCAAGGGATGGATACCTACCGTGATACTGAAAGTCCACGGGTTTCAGGAGGGATAGATACGCAGCAGCACGATGTCACCAGTACACACCATCACGCCACAGCCATGAGATCATCAAAGTCATCGATTCATCACCTCTCCCCATCATCTAGACAGCCCAATAGCCCGAACCAAATCCTCCTCGCCCTCCCCCCTCTGCCCCCCCTCCTCACTATCATTCCCCTCCTCCAGCCCCATCTCCCCAATCCTCTTCCAGAACTTGCTCAGATGTCTCGTCCCCGAGTCACACAGCACCGTAACCACCACACTCCCCGGCGGCATCTTGAGCGCCGTAGACACGGCCGCGACAAAGTTCACCGCCGTGCTGCTCCCGGCAAAGATGCCATCGTGCTCGACGAGCCACCGCGCCATGCGACACGCCTGCTCGTCCGACACGCGCACCGCGTCGTCTACCAACTCGCGCCCGGCCTCGAAGTTGGCCGTCAACCGGTTGATACCGATACCCTCGACTATGGTGTCGACCTGGGCGCGACGCCGGGTCCCTTCCCGCTCTGTGGACGAATACATGACCCCGTGGCGGACCTTGTTGTACAGCCCGCTGCCCTGGGGGTCTGCGAGCACTATCCGCACGTTTTTCAGCTTTGCTTCTTCCTTGAGATACTTGGCCACGCCGGAGATGGTGCCCCCCGTTCCGGCACCGGCGACGAAGGCGTCGATTTTCCCCGCCGTCTGCTGCAGGATCTCGGGGCCGGTGGTTTGCAGATGTGCTTCGTAGTTGGCAGGAGACTCAAACTGGTCCGCGAAGAAGCCGCGGCTCTCGGTGGAAGCCGAGGCGGTATGTTCGGCGGCGCGGCGGCGGGCGAGGTTGACAAAGTGGTCCGGGGATGTGATGGGGGCCGGGTCAACGCGCTCGACCGTCGCGCCGAGGTGGTGCAGCAGCGTGGATTTCTCAATGGCCATGTCGTTGGGCATGCAGATGTGGGCGCGGTAGCCGCGGGCGCGGGCCAGCGTTGCCAGCGAGATGCCCGTGCTGCCGACGGTGCCCTCGTAGATGGTGTCGCCTCGGCCGGGCTGTAGCAAGCCGGCGGATTCAGCAACCTCGATCATGTGCAGCGCCACGCGGTCCTTGGGGCTGCCGCCGGCGCCGTTGAGGAACTCGGCCTTGGCGAGGATGGTGCGGCCTGTTGCGGCCGAGAGGCTGCGGATGCGGACCAGCGGCGTGTGGCCGATGCAGCCCTCGATGCCGTCGACTATACCATCGTGGAAACCGGACGGGGGGAGGGAGAGGTCGGTTGAGGATTCATGGTCCTCGAGCTGGACGGGTCCGCCAAAGAATAAACTGCTGCGTCGGGACTCGCCGGCTGAAGACCGGCGGGTTTTTCGACGTCTGCGGCGCTGGTACTCTTCTTCTAGTTCTGGGTACAGGTCTTTGAAGCCGAGGGTGACGAAGATGCCGGCGATGAAGGCTACGGCCAGGGCGGCGGTGCCGTACGCCCGTGGATGGTCGCTCAGTGACATGGTCCTCTATCACTTTTGTTGCACGTCGTTTTCATGTCGCGTGATCCCAATTGAAGCCAATTCTCGCTGTTCTTCAACCGAATCGAATGCTGTAAGGCAAGTCTATAGCGAGAAAAAAAAGTTGGCGCCTGCCCGACTCCGTCTTATGCTCTACCTTCTATCAGGAAGAGAGCTACAGTAGCGGTAGTTCCACCTGCATGTCAAAGTTGGGTTGATGTCATCACCAAGTCTTAGCTAAACCCCTGTGTCCGAACCCCTGCAACGCCATGCCGCCTCGCCGCCCGCCCGCATACAAGCTCGGACCAGGTAAAAACAGCTCCAGCGCTTTCAACCTCAGCTCAATTCCAAAAGAAAAAAAAACACCGGGCATCACTCCCGGCCGCCCCAAAGATGGACTCGCCGGTAGTCACACAGCTCTTCCGCCAGCTATTCGGCCGACACCCGCTGTGCCCGTCACGACATAAACCGTCTCGACTAACAACAACGATCCACTCGGTCCGCCGTCACCGCCAACGAGCTTCCTGCTACTCGACCCGGTCCAGTTCCGCAGGAAGCGATGCCGTCCCCGGCCGCCGCAACGAGTCCAATTGGCAGCAGCGCACGACGCTGCTCCCCGAGGACCGCTCGGACGAGTTTCGTCGGTATCCCACCGTGACGGCAAAAGACCTGCGCGGCCGGCGCGAGCGCCCGCGGCGTGTCAAGATGCTCATGCGTGACTTCATCGAGGACAGCCTGTACAACCCACAGTACGGCTACTTCTCGCAGCAGGTCGTCATTTTCTCTCCGGGCGAGCCGTTCGATTTTGGCTCTTTACGAGATGAAGCCGAGTTTCAGAATGTGCTGTCGCGCCGCTACGTCGAGTTCGAAGACCGGCTTGACGCCGCCGAGGGACAAAAGTCGGATACGCGCCAGCTGTGGTATACTCCAACAGAACTGTTCCGGCCATATTATGGGGAGGCGGTTGCGCGGTATCTAGTCGCGAATTATAAACTCACGACGTATCCGTACCACGATCTGATTATCTACGAGATGGGCGCCGGACGAGGAACGCTCATGACCAACATCCTCGACTACATCCGCGATGTCGACCCGGCCGTGTACGCGCGCACGCGCTACAAGATCATCGAGATCAGCAGCCAGCTCGCCACCCTCCAGTCCTCTCAATTAATGAAATCGGCCGCGGGCAGGGGGCACGCCGACCGCGTCGAGATCATCAACCAGTCCATCTTCGATTGGACGTCGCCGGTGCCATCACCGTGCTTCTTCTTGGCCTTCGAAGTGTTCGACAACTTCGCCCACGACGTCGTCCGCTACGATTTGTCAACCGAAACGCCCATGCAGGGTGTGGTCCTAATCGACGATGCCGGCGACTTTTTCGAATTCTATACGCCGCAGCTCGACCCCGTGGCGTCCCGCTTCTTCCGCGTCCGCGAGGCTGCTACCGATGGCCGCTACCGAGTTCCGTATCCATCTACCAAGGTGGGAAGATGGCTCGCGCTCAACAGGCCGTTTGCGCCGAACCTCAGCGCGCCCGAGTACATCCCGACGCGGCTGATGCAGTTCTTTGACGTGCTGGGAAAATATTTCCCCGCCCATCGACTACTCACATCGGATTTCCACTCGCTGCCGGATGCGATCAAGGGACTGAATGCGCCGATTGTGCAGACGAGATTTGAGCGGCGGCCGGTTCCTGTTACTACGCCTCTGGTATGTCCCCTTCCTCCCAATACCATAAATATGAGCTGACAGTAGAAAAGGTCCACCAGGGTTATTTCGACATCATGTTCCCCACCGACTTTGGTATCTCGGAAGCCATCTATCAGGCTATCACGGGCAAGCTGACGCGGGTCATGTCGCACGAGGAGTTTATGACGCGCTGGGCCGATGTTGATCTCACCGAGACGAGGAGCGGGGAGAATCCTTTGCTGAGTTGGTATCGGAATGCTAGCGTGTTGTGTACTGTATAAACTTGACTATGGATGTGTATAGATGTGTATAGATGTATATATGGATATGGGCGTGGCTGGTGATGTGGACATGGAAGAGGTGCTAAGAGTATCGTCACTCGGGGGATGAGTCAAGTGTCTAGTAATTCCCGCCCACAAATAAACTCGCAACCCAATCCTATTGCCAACTGAGCATAGATGTTATTTTCTTCCTCCTTTTTGGAACCATGTGGTTCGAGGACGACCTTCCCATGTTCCCAGTAGGCGTCTCTTCTGCTAGTGTCCGGGTGAAGCCCCTTTTTGACAGAGATAGTAAGCACAAACGTAGCGCTAAACTTCGAAACATATTTCATCCAAATGTTCCGGCTGAAAATTCAGAAGCGTGGTCTAAAACCTTTGCCAGGTTTGCAAAGGAGCCGGAACTGTGTACACTACCTAAGTTAAGGCAGCCTTGCCAGCCACGAAAACTTGCGCCAATCAGATCCACGCACGTACAAGCTACATCATGTTCCAAGCCACGTCAGGGAACCCGGGTGCCCTCCCCCGCCCCAACCAAACCGCTAAAAAAGCAGTAACTCCACTGAGATACAGCGCAGTACAGCCGCCAACCGGCCTCTTCTTACAGGCGTTCAACGCCTAAAAAATAAAACTTAGAAAATTAAAAAAAATCCAAACTCTAGTTTTCGATAATAAGCCCAGAAAACTACTTTTCGGAATGGATGTATACCCTCTGTGAATGTCAAAATTGCAGTGATATCAGCCTCGCCCATGAGGGCGAGTTGCTCCCGCCGCCTAGCGGATTGGCTGCAACCAGCAGCCAGGCCCCACAGTTCGATGTGCCGTGTCATGCCGTGTCCATTTTCCCACCTTGGGGCAGTCCACGCCGATTCAGAGAGTCCGTGAGGTTCATTCCCGCCCAGCTTTCCATACCAGCCTTGCCAGCCACCCGAATTGCCTGGCTTTCCTAGTGATGGTTCTTCCACAACCGCATCTGGTAGTGTTTGAGAGGGATGAAGCGCGGTCCGTTCGTTTTGGGACCGGTGAGAACCCGGTTGCCCCGGGTGGTGCTTGATGGGAAGGGGTTGGTGATCTCGTCTGAACAATTTCCTAGCTGCCGTCCAATTCATCACCCAGCTAGTACCTTACCTAGGTACTTCTTGGTCTCTCTTTGCCTGATACATTCAGAAATGGTGTTGTTTGTGACAAGATCATATACGACGATAAAAGCGTCCAGGAGGAGCCTGGGAAGACTGATGAGACCAACGGCGATACCAGGTAGTTACTCAAGCGAATTCTATATACGTTGTCGAGTCTGAATAAGGCACCAAGTCCTTGTTCGGCCGTGTCCAGGACAAAATCAAGACCAATATACCCCTTCGTATAACAAACGGCGGGCTAAAAACTTTATGAATGGATGAAAAGACAGCGCATCCTTGCGGTTTCTAGTGTGTGTGCTGTACTCTTTTGGGGGAAGATTTGCTTTGTAGGTATTCAGCTTTTAACTAGACAAGGTAGTTGAGGGGATGATGAGGAGGCAATAAGGGGGCGCGTCCCCTAGGTATCAGACGCTGATGCTGAGAAGAAGACTCCATGTGTTCTATCTGGCCATGTGGGAAAACGCAACCCAGAAATGTATCTGCATCCTGCGTAGCACGATGGATCTGGTCTTCACCTTCTTATATACCGCATTCATGAATACCATGATACGCATGACACAAAGACGAATAGAGAAGAAGCAGAGGCAACAGTAGGCAGAGGAAACACAATACCAGGGATTCGTGCTGACTGCCTAGGTAGGCTGGTCGTTACCAGACCCAATTGGACACTTGCTGGTGCGCTACCTACCTAGTCTAGTGAATGTTTAACATGTCCCGACACCCAAAGTATCGAACGCGAGCACGAAGGAATAGGAAGGTTGGAATCGATCGGGGATTGGTGCATTTTGGGTAGGTATAGAAGCACCAGATAAGTGATACCTTGAATCACTGCAATTTTGACCTCGGAAGAGGGGCGTAAAGAATTAAGAAGTAACCGTGATGAATATGTGATTACCTCGTGATGTGACTGCAATTTTGACACCGGAAGAGGGTATATTCTTCCAAGCCTTTGTGAACCTACCTGTTAAGAAAGGAAACGTGGTGTACGTTAACCGTGGAGTTTCTACCACTCTCGACTCGATACAGGCAAGGTAAGGTAAGGTACCTAGAAAAAGACACGGTTCAGGGGCTGCTGTGTTCAAATGTCTAAAAGGTACTTATGCCGTCTAAAACCCCACCGGAGAGATATTGTCGGAAAGGGGTATCGTGATCATGGGATTCTAACCATAGCGTTGGGCTTCAGTCATATACCAAAGCTCTACACAAAGTCCATGCATGGGTGTTGGTGATTCTACCGCCCTTGTTTGGCTGGTCTAGATGTAGTCAGTATTTGTAAGACCTCGAGCATCACTCGCACCCGTTGTCTAGGCAGGTATGTATCCAAGAATGAAGATAAACAAACATGGCAACTTTCACACAGGAATCAGAGAAACTGGAATATCATGCCGAATTTGATATTAGTTGCCGTGGTTTTGACAGCACAAAGTCTACAGACAGACTGTCAGGCCGGTCTCCCGGAGAAACACCCAAAAAGGCAACCACGCCAGTGATTTCAAATTCATACCCGATGCTAATCAAGCCCGCAAACACCATACCCTCCCCAACACCTGTACGGGCATCAGGCCCCCAAAACCCCATAACTCCTCACCCGACTAAAAAAGAAAGGCTTGTCATTCTTGAGCGCAAACTCAGCCCAATCGTCCCTCAGCCGGTCATACGAATAAAACCCCCTCCAGACCAGCTTATTATTCCTCGTCCCCGTCCCCCCCTTGGTCCCCGCACTCCTCAGCGACAGATCCAGCCGATAGATGTAATTGCTCACCCCCTCCGTCTCCACGACGAGATCGCCCTCCTCGTCGTCCTTCCCGTTCCGCGCGAGCCGCCACCGCCCCCTCAGCGCGGACTGCATCACCACCCCGGGCAGGTGCGGATGCGCGCCGCCGGCATGCAGCGCGGCCGCGTCCCGCGTGACATGATGCACCACATCCGCCGGCTCCGCCGTCGTGAGCAGCGACAGGACCGTCCCGTCCCGGAAGAAGCGCAGATACCGATAATACGTGACGATATGCACCGGACTGTTCCACGTGACCGAGTTGGCGTTGGCCATGCCCGCGCGGATGTAGTTGACCGTGCTGATGTAGCACCCGTTGAACCGGACCCGGGGCCGGAGCCGAAACATGCGCTGCCACGAGCTTTTGTACAGAGACCGGTAGAGCCTCAGCGTGGCCGCCTCGCTCTCGACGGCATGCCTCTCGGCCCTCTGCCTCAGCGCCAACGCCGAGGCGGGGATCTTGTCGACTGCCTCCTCCCCCTCCTCCGTAGGACCATTATTCCCCTCGGCCTCGCGGACGAGATCATCCCAGGTCAGCGCGCCCCACGCGACCTGCTGCTGCCAGTGGTAATGCATCCCCCCAAACCCAAACTGGCTGCCCAGACACACGCGGCGCCAGATGCGGTCCTCGGTCGCGACGAGATAGGCAAACCGCTTGCACACCTGCGCCAGCCGCACGAAGTCGCCCACATCCAGCGCGGCGACCTCCAACAAAATAAACACCAGGATCTCGTGCGGCATGTGCGCGATGGGACAAGGCGGCGGCGGGGTGCCCTCGATCATGGGCGGTGACGGTTCGATACCCAACCCGGCGAAGCTGGCGATCAGGTCCTTGACGGACTGCGGTTCTGCTGCTGCTCCCACCCCCTCCACAACCGGCCCTGCCGTCGTGACTGGAGCAGGTGGTTTCGGCGCCGGCTTGGGGAAGTGTTTATTCTTGTACTGCTGATCGACCGCGTCGTCCATCTAGGTATCCGCCCCTATTTAGTACCCGTAAAAAAAGGAAAGAAAAAAAGAGGAAAACATACCCGAAAAGCCTTGCGATACAACCGCAAACTATCACCCAGCTTCCCCGCCGCCTCCCGCTCAACCGCCATCTCGTAGTGCTCCAGCGCCGTAACCGGTTCCGTCCCACTACTCACCGCCTTCCCCGCGACAGTCCCCGTGGCAGTAAGTGTCGTGGGATGTTGTTCATCAAACGCCCTGGGCTGGACGTAATAATCCTCATCCCGATCAGCGCCGCCGGGTGGTCGTTTCGTAGGCGGCGGCGGCGGTTTACGCGGGCCCCCTTGACCCGCTCCATCCCTTCCACCACCACCACTACTCCCCTCACCATTTCTCTGCGAAGAAGAAGAAAGCCCAGCCTGCTGGGCCTGGGCCTGGGCCTGGGAATGGGGATGGGGATGTCGCGCGCGGACTTCGGCCCGCCATTGTTCGCGGAACGAGTCGAGTTCCGGGTTGGACGAAGGCTGACCACCGGAGGAGCCGGAGGGGTGGTTGTTGTTCATCTTGTCTCAGTGCTCACCGTCTCACTTCTTCTCTTCACTGAACCACTGACTGGGGAAAAAAAAAAGAGTGAGCTGAAAGTGGAAAAGGGAAATAGCCAAGATTTATGTCTTTGATAGTCCGAGACAGCGAGCTGTGTGGTGGACCGGCCAATCTTGCATCTCAATCGCCAAACCCGACTGGTCGGAAGTGCTTGTGTCATTCGGCGGCGACTCACTCTCACACACCGATGCAGGTCGTCGGAGATAAGCTGCAGCGGAGCACCGATCACTGATCCCCTAACCCTGGATCTTGAATCAGGAATCAGACTTCCATACAACCGTATTCCATATTCCATTACAATACTACCTGAGCTACCCGCTCCCTCCAGAACAAAACAACCGCAGTGGCCTCATGGCCAGCCTCAACGCCGTATGCAATGCAGATATGCTGCTGCTGCAGAACCCAAAAGCCCCCAACACCGCTAGCTAATGTACACACTCTCCATTGCCTGCCTTTCCTGCTTTACCATGCTCACAAAAAGCCTACTGGTCACAAAAACGCACACCGCCGCTAATGGTGGTCGTGCCCATGGTCCGCACCCTCCGAGTGCGCACTAGCCGTTCCCGAACGGCTGCTCCCCGGCCTCGCCTTGGTCATGGTACAACAGCTCGTCGCCGTGCAGTTTTCCACGCACTCGAGCAGACACACCTCGTCCCCGCTTGGCGCCACCGGCGGGGCCCCGTCAAGCTGGTCGAGCGCGCCATCCCCCAGAACACCAGTCTCACTGCCCGTCCAGAATTCCGGCTGGATCGTCGCGCTGTGGATGCCGTACGCGTGGAAGCACCGCCGCGCCCTTCTCGACAGCTCCATGAACTGCTCGCCGTTTTTGTCCGACACTGGAAACTTGACCCGCACGTGCATAGACGCAACAATCGTTGTGTCCGACAGCTGCCAGATGTGGACATCGTGACAGGCTTCCACGCCCGGCAGCGATTCGATATCCTCTTTGACCTGCTGCGCATCGATGCCGTTGGGCGTGGCCTGCAGAAGAACCCGCGATGTCGTTATCGTCAGCGGAATGGCCGATTTCAGGATAATCAGTGTGATGAAGAGCGACACGGCCGGATCGGCATAAAACTTGCCCGGCCAGTCCGTCAGCCAAATGATGAGCGCTGTCACGATTACTCCAACATTTCCCAGCGCGTCACCAATGACATGAAGAATCATGGCGTTCATGCCCATGTCCCCGTGGCTGTGTCCGTGACTCTTCCCGCTTGACCCCTTAGGTTTGCTGTGGTTATGCGAGTCATGAATCCCGGAATTCCTGCGCCCTCGTTGCGTAGTGGACCGCGTCCCATACGCTCCGTACGTCACCTTGCTATTCTGACTGCTGAGAAGCGGAGCGTTTTCTCCCGGCATCTGCTCTGTCGGCGTGGTGACGCTATCCTCCGCGCTGCTGTCGCTGCTAGATTCATCTTCCGGTTGCGGCTGGCAAGCATCCATAATATCCTGGCGGAAACTGGCGGGATGAATGCTGATGTCGTCAATGCTAGTGAAGCGACTGTGCCGAGATCCCGCTGGTGTCCGTCTTCCCCTGGATGCCCGGCTCGCGCTTCGCTCCAGGTCCGACCGAGAACTTTCGTGATCGAATGTTATATGTCGCGGTGGTGTCTCGGGCGGCCCGGCCGTGAGTCGCGCCACGGCAACTTCTGGTAGGATGTCGACCGCCGGGCCATTCTCGTCCACCGCATACCCAGCACGACCCTCCTCCACCAAAAACGTGCTGTCGGATCGCCTGTGAGCGTGGCCGTCGTGCTCGTGTCCGTCTTCCTCGTGTCCGTGGCCCTCGGGTCCATGGGAATGCCCGTGTCCGCCCAGGACGAAGAATCCAACGATGTTCGAAGCAAGGCCGACGGAGCCGACGATCAGAATGAGCTGCGCGTTCGTGATTTCGGGGGGATCGAGGAGTCGAGTGACAGCTTCGAGGATGATGGATACGCAAAGGGCGATCAAAAACACTGCATTGAAGAAGGCACCAAGGATCTCGGCTCGTTGCCACTGTATCATGTCAGCACCGTCTGGCGCGCCCATCCCATCCGCGAGAAAACTTACGCCGTAGGTGTACTGAACCGTTGTAGCCTTTTTGGAGATCGAGACAGCCCATAAGCCAACCGCCAGGGAAATGATGTCGTTTAGCTATTTCCGTCAGTGCCGAACGAATCTAGGCAGGTCGATATTCTTACCATATGGAAGGCATCGGCCATCAGTGCAAGCGAGTGCACCCAAAACCCGACCGACAGTTCGATGACGAAGAAGAGGAAGTCGATGGCTAGCATCACCTTGATGCGCGTCGTCTTGGACCAGGCCATCCTGGAATGAATTGCGCCAACTGCGCGCCGACCCTGAGAAACCAGATGAATGACAAAAGAAAAGAGGTCGAGATCGAGTCGTGGCGCGAAACCGCGCGATTGATCAAAAAGCTGTTGGAAACGGTCGGGGGCGAAGGAAAAAACAAAGCAGAGTTGTGAGGGAAAAAAAATTGCGATGAAGAAGAGTCAAGATGGTGAAGGCAAGTGGTTTCGACGCAGAGGCGTGTTTGCGGCGGCAGTCGATTGACGAAATTCGCCCCCCTCTTATCGTGCCAACCGGCATCGGCTTGGCGGGATTTGCAGCGTCGATAAGCTCGATCGGGGTTCACCGGGCTTGACCGGGCTGAGCGTAAAGGCCGAATCGGGCTTGGATTGCCGCTTCTGTCGCTTCCTTTGCGTTCCTTTGGGCGTTCTTATAGGAAATCCGCAGTCGATAGTCGGCGACACTAGCAGCGGACGACTTGCATCTATGAGTCCTGCAGCGCGAAAATTTGCTGCCACAACGACGTGATGCGGCTCCCCGGAGTATGTATGACCTAATTCTACTTGGAGCCGGATCGGGAGGGCCCGGTGACATCAGCGTGTGGTGCGCTGCGTCAAATGTGGTTGGGCGGGGCCAAGACCGCGATCGGCCGTGGTGCAACGGACCGGGCCCCCCTCTCGGGCTCCCGACCGGTCGCACCCACTATTGATGGCTGCAGGCGATTGGCCCGATTCGCTGCGCCGGACGGCTTCCGACATTCATCAGGAGTCAAAAACACCACCTTTGCTCCCAGCAGCTGTATTCTGCACTGCATTTCTGCGCAACATCGTTGGCGTGTTCTGGGTAACCTTGCACAGGCACAGACTTGGAGCCCATACGGAATACCGGCCCCGACCTTGGTGAGCCGGATCCAGACCGTCGGCGGCTTACACGGCCAGCCTGTCTTTCGGAGGACATGGAAGTGGGGGTTGGGATCAATATCGACATCGGCAGTCAGCACCAACTGCATAGGTACCTTACATAGTTGTATCACGGTCTGTAACGCTGACTCTTTTTAGTCTTTATTAGCCGGTCCATCTACAGATGTCCGCTGTTGGGGCCAAGTGTTAGTCAAGCGCTAGCTAAAAGCCCGTCTCATCATGAGCGATAATAGCTCGACGATGGCGGATGCAAGGCCACCGCCCAAGCTAGCCACAGGCCCAGAAATATCAGACTATGGGGCACTGAAGCCCTCGAGCGTTGGAAAAAAAGACAGTCGGAACCCAAGTCGTGATGGATTTTCGAGCACTGAATCCGCCGTTGTGCCGTCTCGGCGACCTCATCGTCGGCATGTGGCTATTGCGTCGCTGATGTTCGGTTTACACTGGATTTCTCGAATTAGATTTCTCCGAACCAGCCTCTAAAACATCAGACGAAGGAAAACCAGGCAGTGCCGGGAATAAGAGCACAGCGATCGTTGTTCTCGGCATGTCGTCGAGTGTGGGTCTCCCCACCCCAAGTCTCGATGTCTTCTTCGCACCTGCTTCCACTGCACAACCCTAAACTAATCAAATTAACTAAAACGAACAGACGCTTCTTCTGCGACATGTTTAAAACCTCATCGTCGTCTTGACTTTTCCCGGACGCCCCACCTGGGTGCCATTGACCCCGAGTCTGGCCACGGCCAATCTCGAAAGGCGTGTGTCGCGCTCTCAGGCAGCAGCATTCTTCGGCCCGCCATTCGACAACGCTTCCTTCCAACTCCGCAGCCAAATCCGAGCAGCAGGGATTCAGACTTCTCACCCGCTTCGCACGGCGGCCCGATCCAGCTCAATGGAAACTCCTGCGAGCCATTGAGCGCCATCGAGACACCATGTGCTGGGCCGGCCAATTGCAGGATCGGTTGACTGCGTCGACAGGTCGGAGTCCCGCCGGGAGACTCAGGAGAACAAGCAGAGTCCCTACCTAGGGCCAGCTGCCCAGGGCTCGATGTCGCCATGGCATCCTCTATGATACCGATGTGACGGCCCGGGCTGGATCCGGAGGAGAACACGGTCCCCGCTGCCCAGACATGGAACCAGGATAGCACAATAAGCCCTGGTTGCGGTAGCGTTTACGTGTGGTTGAATAAGGCGATAGCCATCTTACACAGGCAATTTACTCGCTCACTCCCTGCTTCATTAGTGCAGCGAGGACCTCCCCCATTCTCCAGTTGCCGCTGTGACTGCCATTGAGGGACAATTTGGCCGGTATTTGCTCTACCAGGTCGAGAATGCTCCTCGCCGCGCACCCGCCGCTTCTCCAACCCTACTAGCCATGAGGCTCTGCGCTTCCCACTCTCTCCCTCGAGAGTAAACAGCAGAGGCTGGATCCCAGAGGGCCAGCCAGCCAGCCCGGGCTCAACTCGCCCTTGCCTCGTCACTCTCGTCTTCCCGGTTCAGTTCCGCGTGTTTATGGCACAACTGCGTCCGGGCCTTCAGGCCGGCGCGGGCGGCGACTATAATGTCTCGCCTGCGAGCTCGATCCATCGAGATCGGGAGGGTCACAACATAGAAGGTGACCCGAGGCTCGACTACCTCGAGGACAAAGACCTACCGACGATAGCGCAGAGCTCCCGAGCCGCCGTAGACACCGCATCAACCACGGCAGCTAGTCCAGTCCTCGGCAGTCCCCCTATTCCCGGCAGTCCCGAGCTTTGGGACATCGGGGTCAACCCAACGGTTTATCTCGAGGAGCCAGTTCCACCCCAAACAGTCGCCTCCGCCGTCGACAACACCAGCCCGACGGCGCCCTTCGCGTTCGGCGGGAGCCTCGTACAGCGCGAACTGGCCGAGGCACGAGCACGCGCCAACCTCCCGGGCCATGGTCCGACGATAACCTCGTACGGGCCTGCTCCGGCGGACGAAATCAGGCCGGCGCCTCCAGTCCAGCAAGCGGAACCCTCCAGTCGTTGCCGCATGCCCTTTATGCACTACCAAGATATTGATTATCTAGATACCGACAACGAGCCGAAAGACGAAGTCGAGATGACGGGTCTCTCGCGAAACGACACGCTTCCTACCATTCCAGAGGGCTTCAACAGAAAAGCACGGCGGTCCTGGGATCGACAGCGAAACCGACGGAGGAAAAAGGCGAACCCTTCAGCAGGGGCCGGCGGAGTGCTGGACGGGGGTGCCGGTGAAGTGGTTGCGACCCGGAGGGGCGGCTTCATCGGGACGCTCGTCGCCTGGGCTCCCGAAATTTTCTGGCTGTTGCTCAGCATTCTCTGCTTCTCCGCCATGATCGCGGTGCTGCGGATGTATGATGGACGCGGTCTCCCGGAGTGGCCGCTGCCTATCTCGCTCAACATGCTCGTCGCCTTTATGGAAGCCATTTGCCGCGTCTCGCTCGTCGTGCCCCTGACGGAAGGTCTAGCGCAGCTGAAATGGAATTGGTTCGCCCGAGGTCAGAGACCACTCGCGGATTTTGAGACGTTTGACGATGTCGGGAGAGGACCGATCGCGAACGCAAAGTTCATCTTGAAAGGAAAGGGGAGATTTATGGGGGTATCCGCCGCAGTGGCATTGTTGACGTCTTTCGCAACATCACCACTTACACAGGGCACCATCAGCTACCCAACTCGATCCGTTGCGGGCACGGGGATCGCCACGGCACCAAGAAGCGAACTATACTCTCACTCCTTTTCTTCCGGTAAGCCACTCACAGCAGGCAGGCGGTCGGGATAGCGCACTAAAAACTATTCCAGGCGAACTCGACACCCGCGAGCGACAGTCCGTCCAGCTGGGCATTTACCACCCGACAAACGAGCAACTGCCGGCCGTGCCGCCGATTTGCAGTTCGGGCGACTGCCAGTGGTCAGACTTCAACTCGTTGGCCGTCTGCGCCGCTACGGCCGATATCACCGACAAACTCAGCGTCTCCAACGAAACCGTGAGGAGCTCCGTCGCCTCCGGCATCGGTCTGGTCAACGGCCAAGAACTACAGATATCTTTTCGGAATGCTACCCTTCCTAGCGGGGCCTTTCTGCTCGGCGGCGTGTCCACGTATAATCTCAACATCTCGGCACCCCTACCACCCGTCGTAGCAGGCAGCCAGGGGAGCGAAAACTTTCTGCCCACGACCGAGAGCCTTGGGTTTTCCAAGCTGGACGGCCGGACCACCAGTGGTATTGCCAATATATTTGTCGTCTACACGAACCAGACGCTGCCGAGAGCGGGTATAGAAGAACATGTCTTTCGGGCGGTTGAAGTCCTGTGGCACTTTTGCGTCAACACGTACTCGGCGACCGTGACGAGGGGGTTATCGAGCACGGCGCTCGTCAACTCGTCGACTATTCTATCGGCTGCGTCGGTAGCGGATTCCGCGAGTGATGCCGTGGTTCTGAGGGCGCTCCATGACGACGGGGAGTACGTGGTGCGGAGGGACGACGTGCGGCAGCTGAATACGTACATGTCGGAATTGTTTGCGGGCACGTACTCGTATGCGTTCAGGTCACAGCCGGCGGGCCGCACGCCTACCAGCTATGCGTTTGGGTCGGCCATGTTCGAGAGTAAGACTAGCGAGGGGCTGAATGTGGTGTATACCGAGGAGGAGCTGAGGGCGGTGATTGCGAATATGTCGGGGAATATCGCGACCAGCCTGACCAACTCGTGAGTTTTTCTCTTTGTCTCATTTCACAATGACCATACCCACATCCCCACGGAAACTCAACCAGATTCTCTTTTATTACCTATCTCCCCATTTCATGACTTCCAAATATATATATATCTAATTATGATCCCCCATCTACAGCATCCGCTCCTCCTCGCCCGCCTCATCAGCAGCAACTGGCGCCGTCCTAGCCGCCGAGAGCTACGTCCACATCACCTGGGCCTGGCTCGCCTTCCTCGCCGCCCAGATATTTGTTTCTCATATGTTTTTGATAGGCATCATGATCCAGACGGCGGTTTGGGGGGTGGACGTGATCAAGGGGGCGGGATCGGCGATGGCGACGCTGTGTGCGCTCTCGGCGGCGGATCGGGCGAGGATTGAGGCACGGGTGGTGGCGGCGGCGCAGCAGGATGGGGATAATAGGGGTTTTGTTGATAGGAGTCGGGAGGTAAGGAGGTTAGTTGCTAGGTTTGAGTCGAGGGGGGAGAGTGGGAGTGGGAGTGGGAGGGGATGGGGGCTGATGTTGGCGGATGATGGTGCGAGGGGGGTTGGGAGGTGATGATACCTAATTTTTTTTGGGGAGAGAGTTTAATGATAATGTTTTGCGATGGACCTAGTCTAAGTGTCTGAGTTGTGAGAGAGATGGACGTTGTCGCACGGCCGGGGAAGCGGGAGGGGTGTTGTGGAGTGGTGAACGAGAAAGATATTCTCTCTTGGGTATCCTGGCTGGGTAAAAAGCAACGGCACTCGACAGTGGAGGAAGATGCCAGCCCAGCCCATTGTATATCAACTTGAGTACCCCAAATATTTCCTAAGTATTTATTCCATCCACCACGGCCATTCACCCCTTGGAAAATATCGTACCTTTGCAACCATCAACACGCCGTTCGTCCGTCCGTCCGTCCGTCCGTCCGGCGTTTGTCGATTCGCTAAGTATCGTAGCTATCTCGATAGGGGGGGGGATAGGTATTGTACCCATATCAATATCCCAGGCCCTAGGAATGAGAGAACTTGGTAATTTATCGGTTCGAAAGCAGCTAGGTAAGGTAGACTGTTTGGGTGAAGATAAGTCTACTTACCTGGATTGACCCCGCCGGGAGGGGAGAGGGGAGAGGGGAGAGGGGAGAGGACCAAGAAGACTCCACCGTTAGATCTCTCCCTCTCCCTCTCCCTTCTCCCCTCTCTCTCTCTCTCGTCCCTAGGGCGAGCTCAGGCTATGAAATGATCGATCCTTCCAGTTGAATGTATAGGTATCCTGATAAACATAAAGATCTTGCACATGGATAGGTAGGTAAGGTAGGTAGGTAACGAAGGCAGTGGCAGTGGGTGGAAAGAGAAAAACGGGTTTACTAACATTGTGGGGTTTTCATCGTACCAGAAGAAGCCTCTGCGTCGTGCGAGGAGACACTTGACACCAGGGGAGGAGGTCTATATTGTCGCCCAGTTCTGCCACGGGACTTCTCCTTTTTTCTCCTCTCCTCCTCCCCGTTCGCAGCTGAGACAAGGAATGAAATGAGTGAGATGAATGGAATGGATTTATAGCACTCAGCGTTGACGCGGAGCAAAATACCTAGATTGGGGGGAGTAATACCACACACCACACACCAAGGCCAGACCAGACCAGACCAGATCAGATCAGATCCTGGGGTTGACAAACAAGAGCAAAGAGTCGATACGCGGCGGCTTGATCTCAGATGTCTTCCCACCAGAGGAGAAATGCGCCCTTCTCCTTTCACCACCGACAGGCCATCACCTAAAAACCCAGGGCAGATATTCTAGGTAGTTAAATATTTTATGTGTCTTGCAGTCTATACCTACCTATCAAGCTATCATACCCGTTCCAACGTGTTGGTGGTTGAAATCCACTCTCCCTCATCGACTCACGACAGACAAACTTACCTACCTACACCTTCAGGGAAAAGGTAACCTAGATAGGTAGACACAAGAACATCCTCCACCACCTCCGTAAGCCTTCATCACATCTCAAAACTCCTCCCCGAATCCGGCCAGCAAAGGACGATACGAATCCACCATACTAGGTAACCAGCCATCCAGTTCAAGACATCTCCGTTGCCCCTCTATGTTACGGACAAAGCTAGTTCTATCGGCATGGGAATCCGACGAACTCCCCTTTTATCGTCTCCTCTTCCTCTTTGACACTTCGAGATCGTGGTACCCAAGACTCCCCACAGGCCAAGACCCCGTTGACGTGTACGCCCAAGTATCGGTTTATACTTTCTTCTTCTTCGTCAAAGACGAAGCGAGCGTCCGAGTATCCATCATCCTCCCCCCCCCCCCCCAGCAGTGACTGAGACGAAAAAAGACAGCTAGCTGGCCATCAAGCATGAGAAAGAGAGGCTGGCCAACCTCGAATTCCGCCCCTCCCCAGCCGTGAACGAGTGAGTCCAAGAACCATCCCCCATTCCCCACCCCCCAACCTAGAGTAAACAATCCTCCTTCCTCCACGTCGTGACTGGCCACTCGGACCCAAGAAACGAGGCGAACAAATCCTCGCCAATCACACCAACCCCTTACTATGTTTCTAGGCTCCCCATCCCCAATCCCCACGAAAAGATGGGACGACAAGCCAAACGAAGGAACCCCTCAGTCAGGTAAGGTAGCCTTCCTCCACAAGACAATCCCTACGTACACAGCCGCGTGCTCTCGACCCGAACACCGAGCGATGCGATGCGCTGTCCGTCACATGCATGTGTAGTTCTAAGTCCCGAACCCAAGGCTTCCCAAACCCCTCGACTCTGTGCCAAAATATTCCTTCCTAGGTAGGAGAATGTGCACATCTATCCGTGCTAAAGTGATAGCTTGGTGACAGTTGGGCGTGAATAGCTCAACTTCACACAACGGAGCAATGATACGTCGCAGCCCGAACCGAGCCCGAACATCAGCTCCCCCGCCCCGCCGAGTGCCGGCCTTTATCAGACGGTATTGGACCCCCGAGATACATATGCCCCATAGCCATCGACATCTCTGGTTAGTCAGCGTAACCCTGCAGCCCCGTCGTCCGGTCTCTTCCCCGGACTTAGGGTGAGTTGTCCGCGAATGGCGACCCGTCGTTGTGATGCAGGCTAGATCTGAGAGAAAAGAAACCCCGAGATACCACGGTGTAGGAGGAGCTGCCTAAGCACCCCAGGCCGTGTGTTAGCTAACATACCTTACATGTTTCAACCTATCCAGACAACAGGTCTGAATCGGTACCCGCCTGATTGGGCATTTCTCGACAAATTGCGAGCTGCATGGGTCATGTTGTGTCCCTCCTCGGAGAGTTGCCAGTTGGCATTGGTAGATGGCTCGTCGGGCTCTCCTGCGAGGCATCGCTAGTCGACCGGAAATCCCTCACCCTGCATCACGAACCGTCGACACTAGTTGACGTAACTCACCATACCGTTAACCTGGTCGGAAGAGGAAAGTGCATCTTCAAGATGAGGGATCAAGGCTTCGGGCAGATATCTACCCTACACCTTTGTCGAGGCTGAGCTCAGCAACAGCATCGGGCGTCCACCGAGAAGCACAGAGTTCGCGTGCCTGTCTTGATTTCGGATGCCGGCTGGTGATTGGGCTTCGGCTCGGGTCCAGTGTTCCACCGAGTATATACATGCGAGGCGTGAGCCTGGGGATGCAACGGCGGCTCAAATCAACAGCGGCCCGCCTGAGACTAGCTGCGGTGTTCTGATCCATAGAAGCAAAGTGCAGGCTGAGGTGAGAAGAGTGCGACCTCGAGGAGGCAGTGGGAGGGGAAAAGCAATAAACAGGGTAGTAGGCGCCATCGCTCCGTGATTGGGCCGTCCGGAGAAGTTTGGTATCACAGGTATCAATGCATGAGCCCTGAGATGAAAGCACCCACTGAGGAAGCGCGGCGCGTGGGGAAAATAGGGAAGTATGGTAAAAAAGGGCCTGGTCGTTGAGACTCGACGTTGGGAGCAGCGCTCCGCAGCGCTACGCAGCGCACACAAAAACTAATGCAGGCCACGAAACATGAGGGCGCAGAGCTCAGGGGCGTGATAGGAGTTCGCGGCCGAGCTTGTTGGGGTATCGACCATCGAGACAAGCGACTGGAGCGTCTGGCAGACTGCGCAGCTTGCGTCTGCAGACGGAAGGCCATCGAGATGTTATCGGGGCGGCGGCGGCTGCGCTGCATCGGCACAGGGTCAAATCGTCGCGAGCATGCCGGGGGTGTCACGAATCCAGTCATCCCGAGGCATGCGAGCCGGGGAAGGGAGGGGTGCCATGGGGAAGAAGATGGGGAAGACGCAAGGTCGACCGATAGGGAAAGTCCAACGACCAATTCAGAAGCAACAGCGCCTGATAGCGGGTGCTGAGTTGGCTACCGCGTGCTGAGAGTGGTGAATTGCAATGCCGGACCAGCCAGCCAGAGATGAACGGCGGTCCGCTGTCGCCAATAATGCCGGCCCAGAGCAGCCGTCATCCCGCGTTGAGGCTCCCGCAGCTTCGACGATTTGACTAGTTCAAGCTCGAACGTCGTTGGACCTGGCCTGTCCTCTCAAAGTCCGCCCTCGCATGCGGGAAGCGTTCGGCTCGAGCCCTTCTCTCCAACTTGTCCCGGCTCGAGCGAATGGGCTCTTGGCGGGGTATCTTTTGAGGCGGCGAGGGACCAAACGGACAAGACCCTCATCGTCTAAACTTTTGACAGCGCGGGGGCGGCGGGATCAAAACAAGGTGGGAGGTCGTGGCCGGGTAAAATGGCACGTACGAGTGGGAGGGAGTGGCTCCCGGCTGTTGGGTCTATGTACCGAGCTGGCACCACGGCTCTGTCAGTAGTTACTCAATGTCAAAATGTCAACAAAGCCGCTTCACCCCGTGCTGGGAAGATGTGGATTTTATCGTCTGCGTTGTCGACTGGCGGTCTCGGTGCATGCCGGAGACGCTCGGACACGGGTCAAGGCGCTTCGGGCGCCAGCAGCAGTCTGGGGGCCCCTCGACTCCCCGCCTAGGCCGGGACGAGGAAGCCGGGGTCGCTGCTGTGGAGGCGGAACAGAACGGACAGGGCCTATCGGATCGACCAAAGCGGTGAGGCTGGCGGCAGGAAAGGTGAATCTCACCATTGGCCGGAGACGGTGTCGCCTAACCAGTCGGCGAGGGAGGTGTTGGGCAGCCGTGTGTGGTAGGTTGTCTCTTTGCATGCTGGCTGCCCGTCTGTCCAAACTGATATCGGCGTCGAGGTGGAGGTGCGGCCCTCCAGAACAGAGATGCTCCACGGTGACTGGACGGTCTGCACAGGTCTGAGGTGGCAGATTGGCGGATTGGCGCATTTGGCGGATTGGCGGGCCCACGTGGAGGGTGTCCATCAGGTCGAGTCGAGCCGGCCGAATGAATGGGGACAGGACGCTGGTTTAAGTCGAGCCAACCGCGGTGAGCAGAAAAATTAAAGCGGTGCTTTGGAGGGGTGAGCATGTATGTGGGTGCTGTGGTTTTTTTTTACTGGGGTTCTCATGCAGGGAGTCAAGCGCTTCAGAGTTCCTTCCCCATGAGCCAGCAGGCAAGCAGACAGACCTTCTTCGGCTGCTGCGTGCAGTGGTCGAATCTAGTTCTAAAGTGGCCGCCGCCGTTCTTTTGATTCCGAACCCATTGCCCTCCCCCGGGGAACCCCAGCGAGAGATAACCACATCGTGTCTCGCCGGCTCCGGCTCTCGCTCTCACCCTCTCCCTTCTCGTGCCTGCCCTCTCTTCACTCGCCCTCCCCTTCCACCACCACGCATGGGGACGAGTATCAGTTGTCGATATCTCGACATCGTTCCCTGTGCTCGAGCGTGTTGTCGTGCGACGTCGCCGCTCCCAACGTCCTCCCGGTAAAGAGTTCTGACTGCTTCCTTTCCGGGCATTCGTTACCTATTACGCTCCCCCTTGTTCCGCCCTCTCTTCGGCTGAGGGCAAAAGGGCGCCTTATTCTTCCACGCTCCGAGACCCCATTGGTATCCCAGGCCGTCGAACCGCAGCAGCAGCTCCGGACTCGGCCGCCGGTCAAAAGAGACAAAAACCCACTTGGTTTGCAGGGCCCTGTGCAACCAGAGCACACCACCCACAGTCCTCAATTGCTGTAGCCGACAGCCGTGGAGCCAAACGTCCCCAGGCTGACTTCGCAGTCTGCTCACCGCCGCTCACCGGGCTCTCCAACGGTGTTCTTGAGCCCAGACCATTCTTTGATTTTGGCTGCGCCCCCTGTCTCGCGTCTCCGGCATCGTCGGCCGGTTACCCGCACGCGCTACCGCGACGCACGGTGGTGCGCTCACCGGCCCCAAACCAACCACATCCGTCAGTCAGACAAGCAAAATCTCGGTCCGATCTGGCGATTTACAATCGCCGAAGCCACGGCTTCGCCGCTCCGTGGCCTCGAGATCCCTTGCGATCATGGGATTGGGCGGAATTTAGGTAGCACTTGATAAAGGATGCATCCGGCTCCTAGTCTGGCTGAGGCACCTCCTAAGAGCGAGACGCCTCACCCTAGACAACAGCCGGCCGCTGGAGACACGCAGAAGCAAGGGCACCATCCCAATCAAGACGATGAACCCAACGGAGGCCGCGAGAACCATGTGGGCCAGCCGGGCGGCGATGCAGCACCGGTGAGGAAAGACACGAGCTCCTCGACGGCAACTAATGGCACCGTCGCCTCGCTGGCCACTCTGGCCTCGACCGAATCGACGGCCACTATTTACAGTGTCGAGCAGTCGCCCACGTTCGCCACCCAGGGCGTCTTTTCGGTGAAGGATGGAAACGACGTCGGAGCCCCGCGCCGTGGGAGTCGGAGGCGAACGGGACCCCTCTCTCCCGAGCAACGGGAGAGGGCGGCATTGATCAGGAAACTCGGTGCCTGTGTAGATTGCCGCCGCAGGAGGGTTGCTGTAAGTCTCGAAGCTGCCGCCAGCGGCGTGTGTCAGGTATGCTCACACCGTTTTGATCACAGTGCCATCCGAACCATCACAACATGAGCTGGGAACAAGCTTTCAAGAAGTACCGTGCGCGGAGCCCCTCTGTGGGCAAGCGCCATATCAGCCCAGCCGCACATAACTCGAAGCCAGTACTCGCCCAGAATTCATCCGAAATGGAAGTCGATGTCACTCCAGCCCACCAGCCCGGACGCCCGCCCTTGAGTGAGGCGCGCACCAGAACGCCTTTACCCTCCGGCCCTAGACCTGATAAGCCCCCACAGCCGCCATCATTACCTGGCACAGATAACTCAAAATCATCCGATATTCAAGTCGCCGCATCTAGAGTCATCGGGAATCCCTACCGCAGCCGCTACGCTGCTGCCTCGGCGCTATTCGTCTACTGGGAAGATGATGTGGACGAATCCGCGAGGCAAGCCCTGGGTGAGCTGGGTAACGTGCTGCAGCAATACTACCACTATACGTTCCAGGTCAAGGCAATCCCGAGGCCCACGGACGGATGCATGACCTCGTTTCGCTGGCTGTCTAAAGAACTCAACGATTTCATGGACCAAGAGCAACGTGACGTCCTCAAGATTGTTTACTACAGCGGACATAGCTATCTCGATGGTAACAGGGAGATGGTGATTGCCAGGTTCGTCGCGGATGCTCATGTTTTTGGCTTGGCCTATGGTTGACCCTGTTGTTAGTTCCAAGCATGCTGATCCTGCTTTCGCTATTCGGTGGAGCGGCATCCAAACCATCCTCGAGAACGCCGTGCCCGACACACTACTTATCATGGACGCTGCGTACTACCCTTCGTCTATGCTGGTTCGGCGGATTGGCGTGCTGGAGTTGATCGCCGCTTCGACGAGCGAAGATCACGTCCGGCTGCTCGACCGCGGCGCCTTTACCCGTGCCCTCGCGGACCAGCTCAAGACGAGGGCCAACCAAACGTTTATGGATCCTCTCTCGGCCGCCGAGCTGCACGTGAAGATCCTTTCCCAGTACCCCAAGATGATCCAAGATCGCAACCCCGAGAAGGAGAGGGTGACAAGTTTCCCGTCACCGTTTCATTTCCAGGCCTCTGGGAGTTCTAAACTGCCGTCGGTTCTCTTAGCTCCAATACAAAAAGGCACGCTGCCTTGGACCCCTGACTCGCCGTCGAGCGGGTTACAGGTGGTCATGACCTTTAGGCTGACAGAGGATACTGTCAGCCCGGAAGCCTGGGCCGAATGCTTCCGATGGATGCCCGAGGGAATCAAGGACATCAAGGTCGAGGGACCTTTTCGAAATACGTTCCGATGACACACGCCCTATCGTGTTGTCTAGTTCTGGACAATTTTGTCTACGACGTTTGAGAGTCGTCGCAGCGATTTATTCGCTGGGAGAAGTGACTCTTTAAGAATGACTGTAATTTCTGGTTCTGTATCCTTTTCCTTTTCTTTCGAGGAACCTCCCTACTTCCAGGATGATGACTATTGTAGCGTGCCGCATTTTATCATGTGTATGTTTTCATTTCTGCAGCGAAAAGTGGGTTGGAGGTGAGAGCGAAAAGCTGTGCATAGATAACTCAGCAGGGGAGATTCGTCTCTGAAGATTTCTACTGAGAAGTTGAGAGAAGAGCGAGAACCAAGATGACGACGGTGAGGCGCAGAGGACCGCGGATGAGCTACTCTCTGCCCGTATCCCGTAACGATTTTAAATACTAAGAAAATACAATGGTATTTCATGGTGTGTTCGTTGCATGATTTAGTTGTTGTCCATGTATTGTTGAGGCAGTGTTGCTTGGGCAGTACAGGTAGATGGGGTGAGGTTGAGGTGCTGCTGGATGCGATGCGTGTTCTGATGACGTCCTGTTGTAATCTTCTTTACTTGTCATCCTGAAAAAAGAATAAAAAAGAACTAAAAAAAGAACTGTTTTCTGAAGTTAACCCTGCGCCGAAGGGGAAAGAAAAGCCGGGGCGGGGTATTGGGCTGACGTTCCTGACTGCCAACCATTCTGTTGTAAACAAAAACCCCTGATCTCCTGAGCCCCGGATTCCAAGTCAGACAACAAGCAAGTCAGGTAGCAGAAGGCTTCGAATTTGCTCGTTTTTCATGTACATTCAACCAGGCCAAATGGTGGTTCGCTTGGTTACAGGTTCTCATCTGATAAACACATAAACGCCCGGAAGCGTACTCTTCATAGCCACATTCTCGCTCCCGCGGCTGCTTGCCATTTGACATGGCACAGTTTCTTGCTCCTTCCCTTCAACTAACCTTACATTCTTATGCATCCCAAAAAATCCAAACCATGCCCCGCACAGCCATGCTGAACAAAAACAAAAACAAGGTGGGGGTATTATCTCCTCTCTCTCTCTCTCCTTTCTTTCCCATCTCCCCCTTCAACCGAACCGACCCATCATCCCTCTCATATTACACAAACATCAAACCCAAAACAACCAAGCCAACCACCCCCACCATGCCCATCCCCGGACTTCTCACCATCCCCGCCGCACCATTCGCAGCCGTCGTCCCATTCCCAATCTTAAACGTAGGCAAATACGGCCCCCTATCCACATCATCCACCGTCCCATTCCAGCAATACCGCCCAAAGCACTCGGCGCACGGCGCGGGGATCGGCGTCCCGGTCCGCCACAGACTGCGACTCAGCACGGCACAGGCAACACAGACGGTCCACTTGTCGTCGAGCGTCCCGTTGCCCTGGGTGGCTGAATCAAAGCCGTTGCGGATGATATCGTTGCGCTGCGCGTCCGAGTACGACGGGGTGAAGGTCGAGACGTTGCTAAAGGCCGTGTAGGGCGCGTTGGGGATGTACACGATCAGCGGCGGGACGGTTTGTTTCTTATCGGAAATAGAAAAATTGGCAGGGTCGCAGCCGAAGAAGGTCGGGCGCTGGTTCAGACCCAGATTGATAAACGTGTTCGCGTCGGGGACGGGCGGAAACAAAGTCCCGTTGGCGATTTTTGATAAAGAACGGTCGTAGGTCGCGCGCATGGCCGTCGCGTTGGGCCAGTTTTGGGGGGTGTCGGCGGAGCTGTCGACGGCGAAGATGACGTCGACGGCGCGCGCCGGCTGGATTAGCGGGGTCAGGGGGATGTTCTGCAGGTCCTCGCCGCCGTCGACGAGGTCGAGCTCGGACGCCGAATAGATCGGGCTGGAGCGGTTGTTGCCCCAACCCAGAAACGGGTTCGGCACGTACTGCGCGATGTCGTTGTCGTCGGCCGAGATGTCGGTTAGTAGGGACACGAGGGCGTCCCCCACGAACCCGGGGATCGAGTCGACGGCGCTGATGTTCTGGAGCAAGAAGATGTTGAAGAGCGAGCTGGACGTGCCCATCACGAAGGAGGCCGAGTCGAGACCCTGCACGCACCGGCCGTCGGGGGGGATGGTACCTCCGGAAAAATTGGAGGCGAGGTACTTGGTCGGCGCGAAGCCGTACACGGTCGGGTCGAAGGAGCCCATCTCGAACGGGTTGAACTCGAAGACGGTCGCGTTGAGGGACACGATTTTGGTCCCCGGTGCGCGTCCGTCGGCCACGAGGATCGGGAACGGCGTCTTGCCCTGGCGGAAGTCGTCCGTCTCGGCGATGCTGGAGAAGGTGTACGACGGTCCGCCGTCGGGGGTGTTGATGAGTTGGTAACTCAGAGCGCGGCCCCAGCTGATTTAGATTAGCGACCTACTCTTGACCAAAAAGGAATTCACTCACAGGTCCGTCAGACTCGTCTCGAACCCGGCATCGCGCTTGTCGCTGACCTGCCCGACGATATCACCCCAGTAACTCGCCGTGTTCAGCACCGACACCCCACGCTCCTTGGGCCCGACAAAGATGGACCTCGAAAACTGCCACGTCGTGTCGCGCAGGTTCTCGACGGTGCTAAAGTTGTTGACCATGATACTCCCGACCATCCACCCGCCACCGCTCAACCCGGCTCTGTTCGTCTCATGTCAGCCCACTACAATACTTAACCCCTCAAAGTTGAACCATACAGATAAGTACTAGCCTGCAACAATCCCCCAATCCCGCCCGGCCCCGTCGCCCCAGCCGTCCTACTATCCGCAGCAGCCACGAAGCCGGCCCCGTTCATGAGCGCGCGATATCCCCCTCCCGAGGCGGCAATCGCAATATTCGGCAGCGCCGAGATGTTGTTGGCCGCCGCCACTTTTAGGTAGGCCTCGGCGTCGAACCCGGATATCCCGGCGCGCTTGATCAGGTTGATCATGGGCTCCACCGTCGCCGGCCGCCGCAGCTTGAGCCAGTCGGTCTCGGCCTGCGACAAACCGGCGGCGGCGCTGCGGATGGTGGGTTTTGTGGCGGGACAGGGGACTACGGCTGGGGCGTAGTTGCCCGAGGGGGAGTTGGGCAGCGCCCTTGGGCGGAGGAGGTTTATGGCCTGTTCATTTTTTGGTTGTTGTTGTGGTGGGATCGGCTCGGCGGCCGCGAGGGACAGGATACCGTAGGAAAGTAAGAGTGGTGCGGTGTACATGATTAACGTAGGGAAGGAAAAGAAAAAAAAGAGAGAGATGGTGAATGAGTGTAGAGAAGAATTAAAGAACAAGAAAAAAGAAAGGGATACGCGACTCTTGCCGCCAACCAAACCGCCGACGGATCCGGACGCAGAAAGAGGTTTGCGACCTTTACAATGTCAGGTGTTTTCTTTTCTATCCCCTCTGACACGGAAATGGGGGTGTGTGGTCAAGTTTGCGCCACGAAGAAAAGAAACGAACTGATGAGTGAGTGTGTGAGTGGAATGTGGAATGCGAATCGGGCAATGTTTCAAAACAGTACAATTTCTCGGACAAGAAAAAATAGGGGACATCCGCCGGTTTTGTTTCGAAAACACAAGGCCAAGTAGTTAACTTCTTATCGAAAAAGTCTGGGCATTTTTCAGCTGAAATACACTAAAAGCCCACACCCATATATATTATATCTCCGAGAAGGGAGAGAGAGAGGCTTTGCCGTTATTGGCGTACCTAAACTAAATTCAATCCCATGCCATGCCACTCAGACGTTGTCACGCAACCTCTCTCAGATCTCTTTCTCTCTCCCTCTCTGTGCCACACTCAAACTCAGATCACACGCGCACGCCAAAAAAAGTGTACGAGTATATTTTGTACTCAGTATGCGCTCGTAAACTGGGATTCTGGAACAAAAAGGTGGGATCGGGAACGGCGGTTGGGCGGCAGAGTCAGCAGCGCCACTCAGTCAAGAAATCAAGTGCGTAAACGGCTGCCCAGCTGGCCCAGTAAGGGCTGCCGAGGTTGCGCGGTCTGCCAAGGAATCCCCAAGTTTTCGAAGCAACGAATGCCACGGCGCCACACCACTTCATTCATCCCGTGAGTTCCGAGTCGATCACTACCACAAACAATACGCGGAATCATGTCAAACATATCCGCTGCGTCTCTCTCCGATCTCCAGCTCATGAGTTTACGGGAAACTCTTGGATTGCCCTCGTTGATCCCTCCCCCCCAAGTGGGAAGCAAATATATTAAATTTGTGGCTTGCGCTCGTTCCTGGCGGCTGCGTCAGTAGTGAATGCTTGGCAGGGTCACACAACCGATTGTGGCTTGCAGCCCGGACACTAACCCTTCTAGGCAACTAATTAACACTGTCAGCCCGTAGTTAACGACCTTAACGTCAACCTACATAACTGACGCCATCACCAAGCAACGAACTGGGCACGTTATCTTGTAACCTCTTCATGATTACAGCTATTCAAATTGGATCAATAGATTCCAAAGTACCAACGGTCAATCACCGATTCATGTGCTCAATCCGAATGCTAACCGCCCTCCTGTGCGCCTCGAGCTCCTCCACCTTGGCAAGCTGCATCACCGCGTCGCCCACGTTCCGCAGACCTTCGGCCGTCAGATTCGAGCTCGTAATGTGCTTCACAAACGAGCCCAGGTTAACACCCGAATATTGCTTGGCATAGCCATACGTTGCTGCGGCAGTTAGCACTGTGACTGGTAGATAAAATCAAGAGACCAAGTCTTACGCAATGAGTGGTTCACACCGGCCGAGTAGTCTCCCACGCTCTCGGGCGTCCATTCCCCGATAAACACACTTCCCGCGTTCATCACCAGGTCGACAACCTTCTCCGCATCCCTCAACTGCAGGATCAGATGCTCGGGAGCGTACTTGTTGCTGATCCGCATGGCTTCCTCGACCGTCTTGACAAGAACGGTAACAGAATGGGCGATGGAGCCGCGCACAATGTCGACCCTGGGAAGAGCCATCGCTTGCCGGTGGAGTTCGTCTTCAATATCAAGGAGCTTCTTCTCGTCAAGGTCCACACCAATCAGTACCACCTGGCTGTCCACCCCGTGCTCCGCTTGAGACAAGAGGTCCGAGGCGACAAACGCTGGGTTGGCATCCTTATCGGCAATGACAAGAACTTCCGAGGGACCAGCCGGCATGTCGATGCCAACGCCAGCATTGGTGTCGTTGCTGACGTGCATCTTCGCTGCCGTCACGAACTGGTTGCCAGGCCCAAGGATCTTGTCCACCTTGCTCACACTCTCAGTCCCATATGCCATCGCCGCAACCGCCTGAGCACCTCCGGCGAGAACGATAGACTCGGCGCCGACTTTGTGGGCGACATAAACAATCTCGGGGGTGATGCTTCCATCCGAGCGGGGAGGCGACGCAAACACAATCTTCTTGCAACCAGCCACCATGGCGGGAACACCCAGCATGAGCGCGGTGCTGGGAAGGACAGCAGTGCCTCCTGGGATGTAGAGACCAACGGCTTCGATCGGTCTGGAGAAGCGGCTGCAGACAACACCGGGCATCGTCTCGACCTGCAAAGGCTTGTCCTCTTTTTGCGCCGCGTGGAACTTGCGGATATTCTCAAACGACACATCGATCGCCTTGATCGTCTCGGCCGGAAGCTGCATGAGGGACTCGGGGAATGGCGCCTTGATGACCGGAGAAGTCAACGAGGTAGCCTTCTCAAACTTGTGTGTATAAGCAAGCACGGCCTTGTCTCCGTCCTTGCGGACATCATCGATGATAGGCTTGATGATCTTCATGATGGCGTCAGCCGATTTCTGTGATGGTCGCTTCAGCGCCTTGTCGAGCTCCTCTTCTGACACTTTGGCCATATCGTAAGCCTTCATGGTAATCCTCTCGGGCGTCGTCTCCTTGGGGGCCTCGGCCGCTGGTGCTGGTGCTGCTGCCGGCGCAGCTTCCTTGGACGCGACCGTGATTCCTTCCTTCTCAGCCCACTTGCCCTTGGCATCGCCTGTCCGGCGCTTGACTTTCCAGCTCTTGGCATCAAGGCTCTTCTCGATATCTGCGAGCGTTACACCGGCACCTACAGCCCTCGTGAGGGCAAAGTAGATGAGGTCAGCCGCCTCGAAGGCAACCTCCTCAGGTGTCTTGGCGTCGCAAAGCTCTTCCGCTTCCTCCATAATTTTGGCTCGCAGGAGCTTCTCGTCCGAGAAGAGACGGGCAGTGTAGGAACCTTCTGGCGCTGACTGTTTCCTTGAAAGCAGCGTCTGTTCCAACTTCTGTATTCCTTTCAGCTCACCGAAGCACCCGGCTTGTTCGAGGTGGCAGAACCGTCCCTTCTGCTTGACCACAAATTTCAGTGCGTCGTTATCGCAGTCCAGCGATATCCGGACGAGTTCCTGTGTGTCTCCCGAGGTGGCCCCTTTGTACCATAACCCGCGTTTCCGGCTCTGATACACGCCCGTCTGTGTCTTCAATGCCTCCCCAACGCTCTCCTCGCTGCTGTAGACCAAACCGAGTGCGGCGCCATTCTCGTCGACGACGACGGTGGGAACCAGCCCATCTGGCCGGTCCGAATTCCACGCAGAGGAAAGAATCTTGGAAACCGCGAGCTTTCCAGTCTCGGGTTTACACGAAAGACCCGTCGAGGGCAGGATTGGGATCGCATGCGCTTCCGCGGCAACCTTGACAAACTTCTCCAGGTCTGCCCCGGCAGTAGGTTTGATGAAGAAGTTCTTTAGCTTCTTCGAATTGCTCTCCTCGACGAGCTGCGCGGCCTCGCCCGACGTCGGGTCGAAGTCGGAGACGAGTAACCCGTGCTCGGTCGCCGATGCCAGTACAGACGCGCTGCTCCCAGTCACCGCTGGCGCAACCCGGGAGCCAAACTCGGCGAAATCCGAGAGCCTCTCCGGATTGACAAACACCTTGCGCGCGCCGGCGTCGAGAAGAGAAACCACGTCATCGCGGGATTCCAGCCGGGTCACGTCAAAGTACGGATGAAACTCGGTGTTGTGGCGTCCCAGGAACCGAAGGATCTTCTCGACGATAGGGGGCGTAACTTGGAAGAAGACGCATCCGAGACAGGAGACTTCCTCACGGTTGAGGCCCTCCTTGGCGCCTCCCAGTCCGGGGGGGACGGCGACGCTGACCAGGAAAGGAAGAGGGAGAGTGGTCTCCATTGTGACAGGTTGACGTTGAGAGGCAGTCAGCAGTCCGTGTGGAATGGTTCGCGTTATTAGCGGGAACTGTCAGGTTTGCGAGGCACCCAAACTTTATTCCCCCTGAACTGAACTGGGCCTATGACTCCTCGGACTTCTAGTGACAAAAAATTGCGAGGTGATGGCCTGTTGCCGACTCGCCTCCTGCATCGGCACCCGAACTTGCACGGCAAGGATGGTGGGGTTTTTGTCTGTGACCCCGCCATCAATTGCTGGTGGAAGTTTTGGCGGGTTGTGCCGATAAGCCGCCCCACAGCTAGTTATCGAGTCGCTGGTTCTTATTGGCAGTCCAGAGCTCCCAATTGTCCCTGCATCTACAGCGCACGGCCGTCTGGATTTCTCGACCTTCTTAAAGCTCTTTCCGTAACTCTACTCCTCCATCTTCCATCCAACTCGCTCTCCTCGCAAGCTTCACTCCTTCAAGCAGTCGCTGTTTGACGAAGCTTCAGAAGCAATCCATCTCTCAAATCGCGGATTTCACTCCTTCCATCTCGATCACCGCTAGACTCGATCAACTGGATCAACTCGATCTCATGGCCGCTTGAAGCCGCCGCGCAATCATCTTCGAGGCGCAACTCGAACCTCTCTCGAACTCGCTCGGCCCAAAAGAGCTCCTCAACACCAAACGCGCTCGCCGAAAGCCACATAACCACAATGGCCACCGCAGCGCCTCAAACAAACGGCGTCCCGCCCTCCTCGGGCTCCCAGACCATCGCGGCCAACAGCCAGTCGCAAAGCCAGTCGCAAACCATCACCCAGACCTCCCAACCACAGATGCTCCCGCAACAACTCCAAACACCCATATCCCCCGCCACCACAGCCCCGCGCCCGCGCGACGCCCGCACGCTCGAGCTCCTCCTGACCGCCCAGGGCGTGACCTCGTACGAGCAGCGCGTGCCCCTCCTGCTCCTCGACTTCGCCTACCGGCACACCTCGGCCGTCTTGTCGGACGCGCTCCACCTCTCGGCGGACCCCTACACTTCCCACGCGGGCGCGCGACCTTCAGCCGCCAGCGGTGCTGCCCCCGTCAACGTGGGCGACGCGAACATCTCGCCCAACGCGGTGCAGCTCGCCATCGCCAGCCGGCTGGGCTTTCAGTTCCGCGGCGGAGGTGGCAGTGCCGGCGGCGGCGGCGTCAGCAAGGAGTGGATGCTCGATATGGCGCGGGAGCGGAACAAGGTTGCGCTGCCTAGGGTCGCACCCAATGAGTGGGGCATGCGCTTGCCCAGCGAGAGATTCGTGCTGAACGGGCTCAGCTGGGGACTGCGGGATGTGTGGGCCGGGCAGGAAGCGGACAGCGATGATGACGACGAGGAGGAAGGGCAAGCTGGTGATATCATGGAAGGCATCGAGACGGAAGATGTAACCGGCGATGGCGTCGAGGGCGGGACCATGGACGATGTGTTTGGGGACGATGGGCTTGAGGATGAGGAGATGATGGAGTGACGAATTTATAACGGGTTATGGGGAATGTCTTGGGCAAAAAGGCTGAGGGAGTCATGTTTCTGGGTGTATCTGGTTCTGGGCTTACGGATGGCGCCACGGCGTAAAGGGCAACTCGGCGGGTTCGGTCTGATTGCCGTATATCATGGGGAACGTGGGATGGGATTCTGGAATTGAGCGATAAAAGGCCAAAAGGGCGCGTGTTTCTACAGCCCAACTTGTCTAGGGAGGATATTCGGCAGCATCAGAACGGAAAGTCGTTTGTTGCTTGTATAAGACCTCAAAATTTGTAATGGGTATTGTTGAAATGTTAATATATATGGATGACCTGTACGCCGCGCGCTATGCTTGAAAATACCTATGTGCAAACATTTCCCTTATTCAACATGTGTCATCCCATGCGACTCCTGCTACTCGTCTATGACCAGCCCGACCGTATCAAAACACCCTCCATGAACCTCATGTATTGTGTACCGTCAAGTCCCCTTCTCTATCTTTAGATTCTCCACGCCGGTGATCATCTCGGCATCAACGTCGGCTACCGCCACACTCGACGACGAGCCTTGTTTTGCTTTCGTCGGCGTCTTCCCAAGTTGATTGGGCCCGTGACCATTCTCCACATCTCTCTCCTCAACCTCATCTTCCTCGTCATCTGCGTCTTCGTCGTCGAGAATCATGGAGCCCATGACCTCTGCTTCGTAGCCGCCGCTCATGATGCTGCCCTCCCCGTAATCGTCGACCGAGTTACGGGAGATATAGCTATCCCCGAGGTCTTCGCCGATTTCCTCGTCCTCGTCCTCGTCGTATTGGCTCTCTTGGTCGTCGGCACCCTCTTCCGAATCACTCGCCGAGAACTCGTCTATCTCCAACGGCTTGTCTCGCCAGTGCATAAAGTCGGTAAACTCCTCGCCGCCGCTCTTGATCAGAGTGCTAACAGGCGGGAAGTAGTGATCAACGATCTCATTCATGTGCACGTAGTTCAGCTTCTTGTTAAGACTCAGGAGATCCAACGACACCTCGGCGTTCGAGTTGATGGTAAAGATGCGCGCCCGGGGAACATCGACGGTTCGGTACGAGATCTGGTCAGTGAAGCGGTTGCCGAAGCCCGCGTAGAACGGCGTCTGGTCAGGTCCATACAGACTGCGGATGTCTCGCAACGTTGCCATCTTGAAGACATGGGGCTTGCGCAAGTAAATCTCGCGACGCAGCGCCGCCATGGTCCTGTCAGGGGACAAAATTGTGGGGCCATGTGGAACGCGGTGCTCCCCTTGGACGATGCCGCGGAGGTATGCCCTTGTGGTGTCAGCCTGACCGACGGATCGACTAGTGAGATACATGATGTTGTAGCCATTGGCAGCGATGTCGCTGTACAACTTGGCAACTCCCTCATGGGTCCAGTCGCGGCCGATCATGTTCAGAACGTGCCCGAGGGCATCAGACTTGGTGATGGTCCCGTCGATATCCGAGATAACGACGGGGGTCTCTTGCTTCCAGAGAAACATGTAAGCCGTGCAGGTTGCTCTGTTGACCGTGAAGCTCATCGAGTTTTCGCCCGGCTTCAAATCCAACGCCTTCAGCTGATCGCTAGTCAACCGAAGCGTCTTGGCGTAGTTCCGGTTAGGGTCCCCGACAGCCGTAGTGCCTGGCGAGCTCGGGGGAGTCTGTAGGGCCATCTGACCGACGTCTGACTCGGATCTCCGATGAACCGGCATCATAGGGGACGCAGTGGTATCGCTGCTGTCACTTTGGTAACCGGGGTCGGACGCAGCATCAATCGACAGTGCAGGGGTTGGTCGGAGCGAAGAGTCCATGGCCCGCCTCATAGCAGCGCCCTTGGCCTCCTCGCTGCTGTAGATCCACAGGTTCCCCCGTTCGTCAACGCCAAAGAGTGCGCCGATGTCGTAGTTGCCATCGAGCTCCTCGGCCAAAATGTTGCGGGCAAGGATCTCGGCTCTCAAAGCATCCTCGTCGTTGTTCTTAAAGCCCGTCATATCTAACATCAGGTCTCCAGTTTCGCTGATGTGTGTCGGGATGTTGGCGGCTGATAGCTCCCTCGACAAGTTCATGGCTCGCTGCATAGCTTCAGGCGGTGGAACGGGGGGTGGGCTGTGAGACCTGTCCGAGTATCGGGGGCTGTCTCCATCGGCCGAACTTTCGTTTGGGTCGATGTCCCTCGACTGCGCCCGGGACGACCTCCTAAGGACATCATCGCTATGGGGCCGTTGGGGAGACCAGTCAATACCGCCGGCCAGTCCTTTAGGCAGCTCGGGAGAGTTCGATCGTGGTGTCAGTAGCCCTACTTGTGTTAGCGACAAACGCCTTAAAGACGGCAAGAGGACTTCAGCTAACCGTTCTTCCCCGGAGCAGAGTAGAGAGTTGACGGTGGTGGCCTATTGAAGCTTCCTGCCCGAGGCTTCGCTGTGGACTCGTTGAGGTCCAGGGACTCGGGTTCCTGGAGGCCATTGTACGGCTGCTGGGCATTGAGCGGCGGACTCGAGACGGGAGATGCCAGCGGCGACGTTTGAAGGCTCTGGGGAATGTTGTCTGTGGTCTCGAACACAAAAAAGGCCTCTCCACCCTCGCCCAGCTTCATCGAGTACTCTTGTTTGACGCCATTGACCTTGAACTCGACCTTCTTCTCGTACGGCCGCAAGAGCGAGAACTTGCCAAACCGAACGTGGAAGGGGGAACAGACCAGAGTCCCGTCACTCTTCTCTACCACAATGACATCGATGGCGCCGCTCAGCGTCGCGGGGTTGATGGAATTCCATGCCGTCGAGACGGAGTCGCTGATGTTTCTGACGTACTGCATCGCAACAGGTCCTCGAGAGGAAAGAACAGCTGGTTAGGGAAAATTGATCGCGAGTGATTAAATTCGGTATTCTGGCGTTTTATAAGGGCAATGGCGCCGCCTTCCCGGGGACGGGTGCGTCGGTCGCTTGGGCTGATGCCAGCAGAGGTCGGGAAGGCAGGATTGGCGCCCGATGCGACCGAGGGGTTCGTGGATCAACCTGATTCAATATTCGATCTGTCGCTATGTGTTGTTTGCAAACGGGGGACTATGTCTGGTAGATATCGAACCAGGAATGCCGGAGATGACTGGCGTTGGGTTTTGAACG
Organism: Echria macrotheca; assembly: GCA_030411725.1. NCBI lineage: Eukaryota > Fungi > Ascomycota > Sordariomycetes > Sordariales > Schizotheciaceae > Echria > Echria macrotheca. Next base: position 274,384 of record MU839830.1, on the reverse strand, counting down.
AGGGGAACGTGGGAATGCGCAGGCTTGCAGTGCGACAGCTTGAGCTTAAAGCGCCGAGAGGTCTAGCTCGTCTCCAAGCACGGAAGTTGTGCCAGATGAGCAGTCCTAGGCAGTCGGCCGTCGTTTCGACCTTTTGGCGCGGAGAGAGGCGGAGGGAAGACATAAATCGAGGCAAAGAGGGCAGCTGAGAGCAATCACGAGGTTGACTCTCAACAATCCCAGCGGCAACCCCATCACATTGCTCACCCGCTCGTTGCCGAATGCAGCCCGGCCGCAGCGACGCGAACGGTACCTCTGCCCCCGCGATTCCCCAACTGTCTCACCCGCTAATCCCAGCCGAGGCGCCGTACCACTGAGGTTCCCTCTCAAGCCTCGGAAATTGGGCCCTTGTCACAGAACTGGCCGACAGGGCCGACGTCATGGTCCCTCCAGCATCGCGTCTAGTGTAGAAGCCTGCAAACGCAGCTGCGACATCGCAGCGACGGCGATGCATACGTAAAAATTACAGACCGGACAGACCCAGCAAGAACCAATGGCAGAGATTGTTTCCTGCGACTTTCGCAACATCTCACTCACCACCAGCCGCCCGCCTCCGCAATTCCCGAGACCCGAGTGCGAGTTCAGACAGCCGCATTCAATAGAGCAACGCAAGGAGCGCGGGGATGCTCCCGAAACACACGGCCGCATCGGGCCATTTATTGCATCGCGGCGTGAGCCAGTCCAGCAGCGAAACAGCTGAGGACGTGGGCAGCATTGAGTGACTAATTGCGGTTGGTTGGGAAAAGAGCTGGCGAATGTTGAGCTTTCAGGCTGCCGGCGCAAGCCGCAATAAAATGCAAGTCCGATATGCGTTTGCTATAGAGTGCCCAGCTTCGAGACAGCAGCCTGTGTACAAGTGCGGAGTAGAAGCATATCTTGACTGCTGGTTATTGGAGACGAATGCGTCAAACCATAGTTGACATGCTGAGAAGCGGTTGCGCCGTCAACCACTGAGCCAAGACGGTGCACATGCGATTTGTATGATCGATGTCACTATCACGGGCGGACAACTGAGCGCCAGAACAATAGATTGTCAGATGGCAACAAGCCTCTGCCTCAAGCCGGCTTGGGAGCCACAGAGCTCGGAATGCTGGACCGAGGTTTCTTGGGCGTACTTCCACGTGGTGCCGTAGGTCATGTCCTGAACAGGCAGCGATCCCCGAGTTTGTGTTTCTTGCTTATAGCTCCAGCGTTATAGGTTACCGTCAAGAGCTAGCAAAGCCAGCAAAAAGGTATTTCGTAAGAGATGGCGGAGATACTTGGACCCAACACTCCCAAGTGATCTCCAGCACCGCAGCATCAGCGCTGATGGGATAGACACCGCATCATAATCCGTACCTCGCTGAGCCATGAGAACGGGAGTCTGCGTTTCCCGCGTGTCCCGACCATGCTGCCGAGTGACCCAAAAGCTCACTTGCCCAAGGGTTCTCAGTCCTGCCCGAACACCCAATGCATTACACGGCATTGAGCCGACGATACAAGATGTCCGCTGAGCCTCTGCACGGTCCAGGCCACCGTTGTGTTGAATGGAAAACCTGTACAGGTTTGTCACACCTCAAGCTCACCGCCAACGAGGAAAACTGCCGAATACATGCCGCCGGGCGCCGATCAGCCATCGTGAGCCATTCCGGAGCGCAAGAAACCTGCGGGAGGAAGCGGGGGTTGATGTTGGTTCTGGACTGCCGCGCGAAAACCGTCGTCGATGGGTTGGGTGGATACCTTCAGACTGTGAAACCGACGCTAGAAAAAGACATGCTGGAGGTCGCCAGGGGCCGTCCTTCAACTTCGCAACTAAATCGATCCTGTGCATGGAACAAGCTTGGTTTGCTGACTCCCGACTGCCGTGCAGCAGGCGCTGGCACTTGTCACTGCCCAGCTTGACGTCCCTGACTACCCGCCAGCTTGAATCGTCCTTGCATTAACGTAGGGAAACAGGTTCGCCACTGGTGAAAACCTCGAGTATAGGGGGGTATTCCCCGACTTGCGATCGAGCTGGGTAATACGCTGGGGAGGAAGTCGCATCTGATTCTTTGTTTGGTGACTGGTTGAGTTTTTCCTCATTTTTGCCGGTGTTTTCGCGATTCATTCCTGACCCCCCACATCTCCAATCCTAGTCAGCCGTCCAGTCCTTTTTCGCTTCTCCACGACACCGACTCGTCCCTTTTCCCTTCCTCCCCTCTGGCCTCGACATCCGGTCAACATTGGTATCGCATCGCAACATTACTAGCATGTTATGGATCTCATGGACGGCGTCGCTGGTGCCCACGCTTCTCGTCCTCTTGGCCACGCTCGCCTGGTGGCATACCCAGCCTAAGACGGCCTTGGTCAACCTGATCCCCTTTGCGACTGCCTTGGTCTTCTACTACACGATTGCGCCCGAGCTGGTGCACAGAATTTGCTATTCGGCGTACTCGCTGTACCTCCACCTAGTCACCACGCTCAGTCTCGATTTGCTTGTTGCAAAGCATGCCAACATGATGCTAACAGGCTTTGCTGTCGTTTGGTACGTGTCTTTGATCCGTAGATCTATCCCGCTCCGTAGCGGCAGGGAACGAGTGGGAATAGTAGTACTGACACGGCGCGTTTGCCCGGCAGGTTGGTGCGAAGAGCATGGCAGACGCTGTGGAAACCGGTTCCCGAGCTGATCAACATTTTGGGCGTCGATGTTCCCGATCCTCCCGACGTGTCGCTGGCAGGCATCCGCGCCGATGCGGCTACACTCAACTGGACTCGATCTCCAGCGAATAGATCGGTTCAAAAGTTTTTGATCCAGGTCAATGGTGTTGTTGGTGAGTAGGAATAGGGGGGCCATGGCTATTTATGGAGGCGCAAACTCTAACGCTTAGTTGCGCAGTCGGGGACGTCGCCGCGAACCAGGAACCCGCCATCGTCGTTAGCGGTCTTAAGCCGAACCACTTTTACAACGTGCGCGTGATCGCCGTAGGTTCGAACAATTTCCAGGCAGGAAGTCGCGTCATACGGTTACGGACCTTTGCGCAAGATGGGCGCCCGCAGCTGGGCAACTCGAGGCTGCCATCCAACTTTTTGGCGGACGAACCGCATGCCGCCGGGCAGGCAGACCATGCAGATGACAGCGGCGTGCCCCGCAGCCTCATTCCCGCCCTAGAAACGGCAACGAGCTCGGAAGTTGTGGCGTCGCCAGCGCGGGATGCTAATTCTGGGACTGGATCGGGTCCTCGCAGAAATACAGTCACGCGGCGCCACTCGCCCTCGACGACGAGCCTCGACCAGGCGTCTTTACGCGACGAAGCTAATGCCAACTCCAAAAAGACGCTACCGGAGCTTACCGAAAAATTTGACGGGATACGGAAAGAGACAGAAGACGTGATATCGCAGATTCAGAAAGAGGAAGCCGAGCATCATAAGCAACTCGAGGAGCTAGAGTCGAGAAAGCAAGAGAAGGAGGGGGAGCGCAAGAAGAAGGAGGAGCAGACGGAAAAATACCGCCGAGATGTCAACTCCTCGGATAGAGCGATGCGAAAAGCACTCCAGCGGAAGGAAAAGATCGAAAAGAGCCTGAAGGATGCGCAGGCCAAGCGGTCGACTGTTCACAAGAAGATCGAAACATGGGAACGGCAGATGGAGGACATGCAGAAAGAGCAGCAGAGCTTTAGGGAGCAGGAGGGCGAGTTAAAGCGTGAGCAGGAGCAAAAGACGGTATCTTTCCGCCAGAGCAACGACGCTTTGCAAGCAGCATGCTTGGAGCTGGAATCTAAGTTAAAAGAAAAGCGAGATCAGCTCAAGGAGCTCGAGGAGGCCAGGAAGCAGCCTCCGGGGAGTGAGGAGGACAGCGGCTCGCGAGAAAAAGATCTAGAGCTGAGGCAGGAGGCTTTGCAGCGGAGTAGGGATCTTCTTGCTGAGCAGGTCACCAACGAGACCAAGCAATCCCGCAAACTGGATGATCAGCTTCGGATTGTCAGCTTACAGGTACAGCACATTCCTTCGGCGTCGTTCGCTCCTTACGGCCAGGCGAACCCTACAGCGACCGATTTTGATAATCCGACAGTCACGCAACTGAAACGGCGGAGTAGGAACAGCAATTCATTCTCTAGTCTGTCGATATCCTCCCCCTTACCGACGTACTCGCAGCTCGATCCGGCCGCGTCCGCTCCCAATTTTAGCAGCTCAAGGCCGATAAATGAGCCCCCTGGATTCGCCGCTGGGCCTTATATGAGCCTCGCGGCAGATATGCCTCCACGCCTGGATGAAGCAGGGATAAGGGCCGCTTCAGCCCCTCTCAGTCCGTCGGCTGCTTCCCTCCTCCCTTCTAGCATTCTAGACGACTTCGATGACGATGACACGGCTCCTCCCATGCCCGCACTTGGTCCGGACACGTTCCTTGCACGGCACACCGGATCCCCCGACAATGACCCGCAGTCACCCGCTTCTTCGGGCCGCTCGAGGAGCATGCTCTCCAGTCCGCATGGGTCCACCAGCAACCTTCCGTTTCCGACATATCAGCCCGAGGTCGAGCGACGAGGGCTGAATCACAGTGTATCCGACGCACCTCCGAACAAACTCGGCGCGTTTTTCAACTTCCAGAGATCCCGGACAGGAAAAGGGCTGGAGGTTGACGGGCCGCTTCTTGGTAGCCTCAAGCAGGGGCAGAGCCAGTCGTTCCCGAGGCAAGCAGATGATCCCGACGCGCCCGGAAATAAGAGACGTATAAGTCTCTCGGGCTCGTGGAACATGTTCAACAGGAACTCTGCAGGTCCCGACGTGCTGGAAGCTAGCGCTCCGAACTCGCGCATGTTTGGAGCCCGCAGCCTGAACCCCTTCGCCAGTTCGCATAGAGCCCCCGGCGGACTGCTCGCGGAGAGGGATCCCAGCAGCCCGCGACCTGCCAGTACCGCGTCGTCGGACTTCCCAAGACCTTCTACCGACTCGGGTTCCATCTGGGGGCCGCCCGGTGACCCGTCGGGTCTGGGCAAGCCGAGGAATATGTGGTCGCCTGACAATATGCCGTGGTCTAGAAACCCGTCTAGGCGACCGTCTCTTCACAGCTCACCGTCGGCGCTCAAGACGACGCTTGCCTCAGCCGATGACGAGATCATCAACGATGACGATGAGGTTCCCGACGTCAAGGAGGTGGGCGTAATTGGAAGCCGTCCCCCAAAGCAGTCCTCCAAGGCCCTCGGCCGTCTCAACCCTAACGCGCCTGCTTTTATTGGATCCTTCTTCAAGCCCAAGTCCGAAAAAGAGGGACAGGGCAAAGAGAAGGGCAAGGCCAAGGATGGGCACAAGTCCAAGGATAAGGCCAAGGACCCGAAAGACAAATCCAAGGGCAAGGAAACTGCGGCGACCCCGGTCACGCCCAACGCGCCATCGATAGAGGTCGACTCGCCATCCGACTCGCGCAAATCTCGGGATGGGTACTCGGTCCACACACAGACATCGGTGTCTGAGTCCCACGACTCGCTGTCGCTGGATCAGTCCTTCTCCAACACGCCGTCGGAACCTGCCAGCGGCGGACTCGCCGGCAGTGTGAAAGACGACAATGTCGTCCGCAAGCTGTTCCGCAAGAGCAGCTCGGGCAAGTTCAGTCTTCCGGGCCGGCTGGGAGGTAAAGATTCCAGTCTGTTTAAGAAGGGGCCGAGCAGCGTAGCCAGCGGGACCAACTCAGATCGAGGGTTCTCGCTGGAGCGGTCGAGTATTGGCGATGCCGAGGAGATGATGGACGAGATGCCCATGGCAAGCTTGGTGGCGCGCAGCCATGACAGCGTGACCAGCAGCCCTGGACTTCCGCCTACGTCGAGTGGGCGAGGCAAAGACTCGAACAAGGCGCCTGTCCGATGGCTCAGCAACTTTGGGAAGAAGGGCAAGCGGGAGAAGGAGAGTCTGGAGCTGGAAAGGGCGCAGGTGTCGGAATCCGACGGCGGTGACGAAGGGGTGAGGCTTTGACACGTCTTGGCGTGATAGCAGGCGCATGGCGGTGAGGGAGCGTAGTGTGTATTCATTAGGAGTACATAGCGATTGAATAGGGGCATGTTGCATGTTGCATGTGCAATTTCTTGTAAACTTTGTGCCACAGTGAGGATAGGACCATCAAGGTGCACTGTGTTGTGGCTGAATTTAGTGAGGCAGTGTGGCTCAGAAACCGGCCGACGCGTTTGTCGGACGGCGGACGGGGCCGGGCCGAGTCGCTCGACAGGGGTGCGATCGAACGACTTCATTCTTTCGGCATCGTTTCTGGAGCTGCTTTTGTTTGTTGCAACAGAGCACACTAAAAAACCAGCAATTGTCCGCGCCGACCGACAGTCCTCTAATCGACTACCCCCACCGATTGATCCGTCCCCGAAAAGCGAAGCAGAACAAAAACCGAAGCAGAAGAAATTTCAGACCCACGACGCATGGCCGCAGCCATGGCGACCCAAGACCGCCCGAGAGACAGCAGAGATGGAGGGGACGAGAGCAGCAGCAGGAATACGTCTAGCACGGCGGTGCCGTCGCGCAACCCCATACCGCTATCTGCATCGCAAGAGGCACAAGTGCGAGATATCTTTTACGCGCGGGTGCGGAGTAAATGCGTTGACGAAATCCGAGGTACTTTTCCGTCTCTTATTTTCCGTCTCTCCTTCTTTTTTTTTCTTCTACTAACACCGATGGTAAAAAAAAAAGCATTTGCAGAATGCGCACTAGGCAGAACGTTCTCGGTCTCGTTCGCCTGCCGCGATACCAATCGGGCCATGAACCAGTGCATGAAGGTACACGCGACGCCGGCCGAGCAGGACGCCGCGCGCGAGGAGTGGTTCGCCGGCCGGATGGAGCGGCAGCGCGAGCGCGAGCGGAAGGCGAGGCGGAAGTTGGAGCAGGAGAAGTTTCTGAGGGAGTGGTGGGGCCTGCCGGAGAAGGATCGGGAGGTGGCAAGGCTGGAGATGGAGAAGCTGAAGAGGGCGGAGAGGATTGGGGGGTTTGCTAGTCCTGGGAGGAGGAGGATAGAGGAGGGGGATGGTGATGAGCAGCAGCGGGGAAGTGGTGGTGGTGGTGGGAGGTGACAATATCATGGGGTAGGGATGGACGGAACGATGGGTTTAAAGGGATGGACTACCTAGGATCGATGAAGAGAGAGTGGGGCATTATGGCTAGACCATTGTATTGTTGTACAAGCGATGTAATGATATCGATGGAGAAGAAAGACTGCAATAGGCTTGCGATCGGATATTGACTTGGAGGGTTCGTGGTCGTCAGCACCGGACGGTTTGCCTGTCGACATAGGGGGCGGCAGCCTCCAAGCTGCTGTTGGAACGCTCCTGACCAAGCCCATATCTGATCGCGCGCGGAAGATTGTGTAGGTCTTTTTGGTTCTGGAACCGTAAATACCAGTCATCTGATACCAAAAGGAAAATCAGACTACTCAGGAAAAAAACACTCTGCTAGATCACACACACAAACAAACCAGGCTCTACAAATTTTAATCTCCTCTAATCCTCAACACCAAAGAACCGATTCACCCCCTTGCGAACCTCAACAGCCACACCCCAAGACAACTCATACCCCCGTCCGCCCAGCCCATAAGCATGCATGACAAACCTTTTGTCCCTTCCGTCCAAAACCTCGCCCTCGACCCTCGGCCCTCCAACCCTCGAAGGCCGTCTGCCCACAATATCCGCCACGACCCTGAATTCTTCTCCGTTGTCTAAAATAGCAGGATACGTCTCCCTCGCCCTCTCGAGAATCGCATCCCTCGTTTCTCGTCTCGGAAGCGCCTCCCAATCATCCACCTCCTTGGTCCCCCCCACGACCGTCCCGCCATCATACCCGCGCGGAACAAAAAAAGTCCAGCTCCCGTCTGCGTGCTGGCGCGTTACCGTCTCGGCGCACGTGTTTGCCACCAGCACGGTCTGGCCGCGGGTGATGAACACAGCCGGGTCGTGGTCTAGCCCCGTCCCGGAGGCGTTGACTACCGCTTTTATTGGTTGTGTATCAGGGATGGAGGTGAACGCTTCCCTCACGGCGCGCAGGTCATGACGAACGAGGCGGCCGCCTTTGAGGGCGATCTTGCGCAGGAGGAAGGAGCAGTATACTGCCGGATTTAGACACCAGGAGTCGTACTCGCAGGCCCATTTTATTTTGTTGGGGTCGGGGAGTTCGTGAGGCGAAAGGAGGCGGAAGTTGGATATGCCTAGCTCTAAGGCCCGGGTTTTGTCAAGAGACAAATATTCGGGGCCGGGGTTCTCGAGGTACTCTATTCCTTTGGTGAGGGTTATACCGTGCCCGTGTTCTCCTCTTCCGTTGTTTTCGGTGGTGGGGGATGACGACGTGTTGGCGAGGTTGGTCATCCAGGAGAATGTGGTTAGGGCTAGGCTGTGTTCGTCCACCACCACGGTCGTAGTAGAACTTGGGAGGGCGGCGGGGGGTGAAGAAGAGAGACCGGGGGAAGGAGGAGGAGGAGGCACCCAGCGGTTGTGGGCGCCGGCCCAGAGGGAGGCGTAGTTTATCTGTGGCGAGGGGGGTGTGAGGAGGGCGGTCTCGAAGGGGATGGGGAAGTCTTTGGCTAGGATTGTGACGCGGTAGCCGGCTTCGAGGAGGGCGAGGGCTGAGGAGAGGCCGATTACGCCGGCGCTGGGGTTGTGGATTAGTCTAGTTGGATGGATGGATGATGGATGGAGGGAGACAAGGGAAGATGCGTACCCGATGACTACGACATGGCGGTCCATGGCTTGAATTGGCGTGTTATTTTTGCTATTTGTCTTGGATTCTAGGTATATCTGCTCAGAACCCCTGGGGTGTTATTTGTAAGTGATGTTTCCAAGAAGAAGCAGGCTGGAAAGATAAACTTGCGACCAAAAGATACAACATACCTGAATCAATATCGATAAAACGGCAGCTTTCGAACTTTATATATCCCACCGTTCGTTCATGTATTGGTCAAAAACTCAGGCTATACAGAAAACACGAATGGGGTATTGATCGCTGTTCTGTGGTCCAGCGTTTGCTCCATCACCAAGCTCGCCTGGAGTGACCCCGCCCTCCTCAATGCCTCCCCGCTCCGAGTTGCGGCATCGCTCCGAAGGCCGCCGGAATTTCGTCCGGAGCCGATCACGTCCGCTCGGTTCGTCGTCGGCCGACAATGTCCCCTCGCACTGTATTCTGCATTGGGCATTTCGGTGTTTGTTGACTCTGGCTTATTTCCAGGTTTTGGCTATTCAATTCCCTTCATCTATGCTTCTAGCGACAATATGGTGTACGTCTACCATCATGGTTCACTCAGCCATCTTTTGTATGAACTGCTGTTGATTCCTGTTGATTTTGTCCTGTTTCTCGTATCCTGTAAGTTGTATTACTTTGTACTGTGCCCGTCCACTCTTACCCCTGAACGCCACAATCAGAACCACGCAAATACACACAAACTCGCACATAAGTCATCAGCCTGCCGTCCATACACCAGCACTAGCACAAACTATCCGTACCACCTACGTCTTCAACTACCATGGTAAAAAGCGTACCGGCTGAGAATAATGCCTATCCTCATGGCGTCGGCTCTCGAGGACTAAAGTCCACAGTCGAATCCATTTGTGGCTTGAGGAGAAGAGAGCTCGCCTGCAAACGAGGCTCATGGTTTCTTCTCCGAAGTTGTCTCTGGAGTCTTGTCCTGCTTCTTGGAAATTGTCGAGTCCTCACTTCCAGACCCAGTAACCCAAGTCCCAAGCGACTGCAGTCCGCCGAGAAGCATGTCCAGCGGTTTCACCTCGCCGAATCTAAATCGCGTTAGTATGCAACAATAAGCAAGAGGTGAGAAGCATACGCATTTCCGACCATGCCCAGGCTCCCATAGTCTCCAATGTGCAGCTGCGCGGCCCGTCGATACTCCTCAGGGGTAGGCATCGTGGTTGAAGCTGGCGTTTGGTTGTTGTTTGAGAGGGAGAAAGCAAGTCGGAAAAGAGTCTGACAACAAAATCCGAGAATTGCTCTGACGAAAAGCTTATCTCCACCGTCTCTTATACCCGCCTGAACGATATGAATCCCCCAATCCTCCTCCAAAAATCCAGACACAAGCTATATGCCGACCGGCCGTCCCCCAAACGACATAATGAACCCGGCGAGACAACGGCTGGGCGAGACACTCGCCACGTTCCAAACACGTTTCCAGCCCGTCTCTTTTTGCCCGCCGATTCTCGCAGACAAAATGCCGTCCCGACGTGGACACCCTCGGGTCCCAAACCGGAACAACCGACGAAAGCTGGTTCGATCACACCATGCACCTGTCTCGACCGGAACGCGGGCCATGACGTGCATATCCCTAGGCTCTCACCAACGACACGCCGCCACTCGAGACATGCCTGCATCTTGCGTTTTCCCGGCCCTATCTGACTGGACTCGTGTTTTTTTCCTTCTGTGTCCTTTCCTGCAAGGACAACAGGAATGAAAGCGATACCGCTTGCGCGGGATGTCGCCGACACCATGGAAACTGTGTGATCCATCCCTCTCCCTCTCTCTCTCCATTTCGTAAGTTGATTCTCGAAAAAGACCAATCATGTCCTTATCCGCAACCCATCTCCTGGATGCTGCCCGATAAGTGGGAGACGACGGGCACGGGAACTTGTGCATCTTTTGCCAAGTATCGTGTTGGTGACTGCGTGCAGCCCGCTGCCTTGGCAAGTTGTTCTTGACCGTGGGATTCAATGGGATCTATACAGATCGGTGGACCGCAGCCGCAGAGAACATAATCAATAAACCGTGCCAAGCTCGGTCTGCCCGTGATTAGACGCATATGGGAGCCTCATTGCCGCTGCTCTAAGAGAGGAGGATTTGAGAGTACGTCGCTTTCGCAAGTGTTGGAAATGAGGAAGAAAGGTGTCTTGGGGTATGTTGCCAGCTAAGTGCGCCATCGAGATCGGACGGTCTGGTGGGCAAAACATGTCCTGGTTAAAGAATGATGACCAAACGACGATCTGGAATGGAACATATGTGCCTTATCTTACCCAATCTTATCTCGAGACAAACGCAGGAACCGTGTAGGTCTAAACCGCAACCAAGGAAGGCACGACCAAATGCCAACCACCCAGCAGGAAAGGCAGAGTCCACCGTCGAGCTTAGAATTTCTGCTTCTTGAATAACCAATACCTACGACCCGTTACTCTCTTGTCTCAGATATCTGCCCTCAGTTTCGCTCACGTTCCAAACTCTGGAGCAATGCTGTCACCGTGGAATGTCGACGTCGTCTTCACAAAACATGTTCCACGGATGATCATCAGTCACTGAGACCCAAAATTACCATCATACATCTTGCTACCGACTATACAAATACACTGCCCGTCTGGTATGCTTATTACACCTCTAAGCCCATGGCATCGTACTGACAGATGGAGTACCTCAAAAGACCGTCCTTCCCCAACCCCGTGTATGCATGACTCCTAACAGATAAAAGCAGATATGGTACAGAGCTAACAAAACGCCAAGGTCGAAAAGCGCTGCGTGTCCATGGTCAAATCGACCGCCGGGTATCAAAAGCGCATCCAACAGCAACGAAACGATGTCGCTTCCAGGTTCCATACATGGAACGTAATTATGTTTAGTTATAATAGTCGACGCACAAGGTTTTAAAAGACCCGTGCCGACCCGGCTCGGCCCGTTTCACGTCGTACCTAGAGTCCACCGGAACCGCGCTTGGCTCGCGAGACTATTTCCGGTACCGACGACCCTCCCTAATAGCCCTGGTGAAAGGTCTGAGTCTGGCGCGGCTGAATTCTCTTGCCATCCAAATACTTGGGGCTTCGCTCGTCAAAATAAGGGTTCCTCATCTGCTCCTTCTTCTTCGCCTCGAACGCCGCTCTCTCTTCCTCGTCGAGCGAAAAGGCCTTCTTCAGCCACCCAAAAGCACTCCGTTTCTTCTTCAGCCCTCGCGAGTTGGTCGAGTCGTTCGTCATCGTCGTGACGTTGCTCAGCATGCTCATGCCCATGGCCGAAGGGATGTCGCGAGGAGGTACATGCTGCGGCGGGAGGCGAGACGACACGGTCCCCGACGTGTGAGGCCGCTGCTGCAGAGGAGAGTGCGGACTCGCCTGGACAGGGCGGAAGAATTGCTGGTCCGAGTGGGGAGAGGGAACCAAAGTTGGACGCGGTGGAGGTGTCGGGAATTCGGCAAGAGAAGAGTTGATCGAGACGATCGAGACGATCGAGTTGACAGCTGTCCGCTCCATGTCCGACCCGTACGCCGAGTCGGGAGCTGGGCAGGCCCGAGGTGACTGATAAAAATTAGGTTTATGCATAGCGAGGCCATTCGGCGGCGGGACCTGGATCGATTCGGGAGGAGTCGTTTTTTGTGAGACACGATCTCTTAGCGAGGTTCTCTTCTTCGGCTGTACTGGCAACCCCGATTCCAATACAGGTTCAGGCTCGGTTCCTGGCGGCTCTGCTACCGGCGCTGGCCTGTTTGGTGGTTTTACTTCCGGTTTAACTTCCGGCTTGGGCACTGGCCGGGGCTTGGGCGGTTCTGGCGGAGCACGAGTGGGCTCTGGTTTGACCTCTGGCCTAATCTCTGGCTTTGACTCTGCCCTTCGGATGGACCGAGATTCTGGCCTTGCCGCAATGGCGACCAGCTTAGGCTTTGACGGCTGTGTTCTCAGCTGCTGTTGGAACCTCGGCGACAGCGGCGGTTCTCCAAACTGCGTCGAAATTCTCACCGCCACTCTAACCCCTTCTACCCGGGGATCAGAGGACTCCGTTGCTTCGGCTTGTCCAGAAGATGGAGGGATTGGATCTTTCACGCGAGGCGACGGAAGTGGGGAAGGCGGCTGTGGGGTGTACGTCCGAGGTTGCAAGATGTAAAGGGTGTCGGTCTCCTCTACGCTCTTCTCTTCAACCGGAGTCTCTCGGGGCGTCGGGCGCTCAGAAAGCCTGCGAGGATTGCGAGCCGGTGGCGGTGGGGACTGAGGAACAATGTCTCCCTCGACGTTATGGATCTCGACCGTAGGACTCTGCACTGGCGGCTCCTCCTCCAGCTCCTTCACATCCTTCACCTCCTTTACCTCCTCGACGACCTCCGTGGATACCATCTTGGCGGGCAAGGGTGATAAGAGAACGGAGCCCCTGGGCAGTTGGATATCGAAGAACGACGAGCTGGGCTGGATCGGGTTGATGGTGCTCAGCCTCAAGGACAGCCGTGGTGGTGAGCTCGAGATCTTTGGCAAAGGAGACGCGAGAGATGCCGTGATGGTAGACGCATCTGAACCCTCGCGACTGTGCCCCGGAGACGACTTCGGGGACCCGTAGGGCCCGATGACGCTGAACTGATTTCTGCGGCTTGCCTCGCTCGCCTTGCGGTCCATCTCGGCCACCATACCGTTCAGCCTCACGATCAAGCCGTTCAGATTGCTCGCTTTCGCCTGCAAGTCGATAAAGGCGTTGAACCAGCCGTCTGTGTTGCCCTTCATGGCAACAAAAATGTCAATCACATCTGGTCGATCCCGGCGCCACGGCCCGTTTTCCTGCTCGGCGAGATACAGACTGAATTCTCTCGTGGCGCTGACACCTTCGGCCAAATCCTGGACCGTCTGTTGCAGGGCGATCTGAGTACGGGCTATTATGTGCTCAATCTGCATGTTGCCCTCGAGGATCGACATGCGATAATTGTAGTTCTCGAGCATCCCCTCGAAAACGGGCATGTTCTCCATAGGGAGCCTCAGATGCTCTGTACGGTCCTTCAGGTCGTCTGTCGCAAGACCGATATCCTCCAGCGTCGTCTCCAAGAACTCGTCAACTTCATCGATATGCCCCTGAAGAATCGAAACCACCCGAACCTGGCTGTTGGCCATGCCATTGAGCAAGAGATAAACGCCGAAGGATATCTGGGCCATCAACCTGCGAAGCTCGTGGTTCACCTGTCCCGGCCGATACCGCCAGAGGGCCGCCGGAGGTGGATCTGCCTTCTCCTGGTCGAGAAGCTCATCACGGCGCGTCTTGGCGTCGCCTGTCCTCAGTTTCGGCTTGGACACGCTGCCTGGCTTCTTCGTAGCCTCGACGAGAGATTCGGCAAAGGCATCTTGCATAAACGGAATGGGATGTTGAGGAACAGGAGGGTCCTGGGGCTTCCGCTGCCTCTCGGGACTGGGCTCGGCTACGGCAACGGGGAGTGTTCGGTCGGTATAGGTCGACGGCGGTAGGGTTGCGGTCGTCATTGTGCGCGAAGTTTTCAAGATGGCATCGAGGGATTGTCGACACCAACGACCATTGGCTGCCGATCAGCAAGGCGATCGGCAGGAACCACTGTGGTACGGCGTGCTCCAAACAGCCCTACGGTTCCTGCAGGCGGCCGCAGAATTGCGGATCTCGCGCAGTTGAGACACAGGCAGCGTGCACCTCGAGTCAAAAACTGCAGTGCTGAAATGGATTCAGGCTTGTCGGCGGGATGGCTCGCAGCAAGACATAATGGCTGCAAGTGGAGTGTTGAGCAGACTTCAGACGACGGAGCGAGCGGAGCCGTTTGCTCTTGGGAGCGGGACAGAGGTTGCTCGAACCTGGTCGACGAGTGTGGTGGTAACCGGGTTTCGGGGACGCCAACCGCTTAGTCGAGACGGAACTGGCGGGCTGTCGTTGGAACAAACATTAGGCAATTAGGAGAGAAATCGGTCGTGGAACATATTCCAAAGACCGCAAGCCACCGTCGAGAAGCAAAGAAAATCGTCAACAGGACAACCGGCCGAGCACCTGGAAGTTTGTCGAGAGGATAAGAAGCGCCCGGTTCGTGCAAAGACGCGCAGCGGCCACCTGCAGGCTTCCAAGAAGGGGGTCCCCTCCCCTGGGAACCCCTGTATATTTATTGACAGCCCATGCACTCAACCTTGCCTGCCCCTCCGTATCCTCCGCGCTCGGATTCTTATTCATCTCCATCGCGGGGGTCGAGCCTCTGCTGCGCAACAAACTAGCGATAACCTTCTCCACGTCGATGTGAACGAGACACCATTGATGGCCATCTCCACGGGCACATCGTTAGCACCGTGGCAGTGGTTTTCGAGGTCTCTGCCGTGTGTATGCGACGGCAGAATCAGTCAGAGGATCAGAGTGCAGTAGCATTGGTCTTGCTGTTGGTGAACAGCGTCTGCAAGCGTCGGGGGGGTTCATCAAGGTCGTCTTCATCTGCGCCTGCAGGTGACATGAATACCACATGGGAAGACTGCTGCGCATACTTTACCCCTTTTCCACGTAATAAGCTCCATTGATTTATTCTCGCTGTCGTCCAAGAGTTCAGCGAGATGTATAGTGTGCGTAGAGAGTCGGGATGATGGCTACCCCTCCTCTATAAGATCAGATGATGAGATAGAGCTGGCCAACTGACCAACCATGTTGTCTGGAGGGGTACCGAGTATAATTTTCTGTGATTTCCAAAGTACCTAGAGGTTATCACCGGGCGAGCGCAAAATTGTGTCGATCGGATTGCGTGCAGTGCAACCCACCAACCTGGGGGCCAGCCAGCGACGGTGCCGCCACGGCATCCGGCACCCATCCCTTTCAGCTTTTGCGGGCGAGGCGCGTTGATTGGCTATGGCCCAACATTTGCTCACCATCCTCGCGAACAGCTCTTGATGGGTAGTTAGAGGTTATGATCATTGATCGCGCTGGGCCTGTCATCTGGGCCGCCGAGTTGTGAGATAGATTCTCATCTTACCAACGCGCGTTCGTTCAGGAGCGCCGCTCTGAATGAATCGGCCAACACAACAGCCCGTCGCCAAGCCTAAGGGATGGATGGATGGGGTTCTTGTCTTGGCTCTTGCGGCCACCTGAAGCGGAAACAAAACGTAGATACGATATCTTTTTTTTCATGATAGTGTAGGAGATGTTTGACGTTTCGCGTGCTTGGTCTAAATACGAAGAGAGCTGGCGTTTCATCACCACGTCCTTGGTGACTTGGTCCTTGGCCTGCTCGCCCTGCTTGGCTTCGCCTCGCCGCACGGTTTTTGCTGTGGTCGTTCCCGGGCCCGGGCGGTCTTCTCGAAGCTACCTAAGAAGGTGTGCTGTACCTAACGGGCCTACTGTGTAGTTTATTTGGTTTGGTTCAGGTGGACGGGAATAACTAGTGTACCGTGTGAATAAGTACGGTAGCGGGGGAGGGACAGGACGATGCGTCGGCACAGCCGTCGGAGGTTGACCACTCTCGGGGCGGAAGGTCGACCGAGGCTTTGGTCACTTGTCCAGCGATCGGGAGGGAGACCCAAACCAAGGGAACAAAGGGATCGGTTTTCCTAACGACACCACACAACTCTTCCCACCTTCCCCTTCCATTTCTTTTTATTTTTCTTCTTCTCTGGAACGGCGACCGTTTACCGTTACCACGACCCAAGGCTTTTTGGCACCGAGAAGAGGTGTGCTTGGTTCCCGTGTACGGCGCGTGTAGCAAAATTGGAGGATATGCGACTGCAACGTCATTTCTTTCTCTGAATGAATGTTGTTGCTTGTGGGGTTACACGACACTTAGGATCTTTCCTCGACATATCTTTTTCTTGATATCTACCGTCATTTTGGATCTTCTGTCGCCATCTCTCTCGTTTTGCGAATCAACTTGTCTTGGAAGGATCTACGAAATACCTAAATAAGGTATCGCCGACTCAATCCAACCAAGATGGCTCGAGGAGCCGCAGCCTTCAAGTTCGGCACGGACGCGTGGGATCCCACGCACCGGTTCGAGACGTCGTGGTTGATCTCGCCGTGGGCGCTATTCGTTTTCCGCGCCTTGTTCGTACGTGTTTTGTTTTTCTCTAGGGACCATCTTGAGAGGCAGGAAATATTGACAGATATATAACAGGCCCTCTACGCCCTCTTCACCTCGGTCTTCATCCTCGGCTGGTCCTGCACCCACTCGGCCGACGGCTGCGTCGCGTCCCAGGAACGCTTCAGCTACTTTACGGTCCTGACATACTGGGGGCTGGCGTTTTACTTCCTCTTCGCGGCGATACACACGTTCACGTACGCGCGCACCGGCCGGGCGCTGCTCGACCGCTTCCCCCGCCCGCTGCAGGCGCTGCACTCGGCCTTCTATACCACCATCGTGACGTACCCGTTCGTCGTGACGATCGTCTACTGGGGCGTCCTGTATTCGGGCAAGTGGTTCCCCGTCGTGTTCGACGGGTGGAGCAATGTCTCGCAGCACCTGCTGAACAGCGTGTTTGCGCTGTTTGAGATTGTGATCCCGCGCACGGATCTGCTGCCGGCGGTGCATATGCTCTGGCTGATCCTGGTGCTGGCGCTGTATCTCGCGGTTGCGTACATCACCAAGGCGACGAGGGGGTGGTATCCGTATGGGTTCCTGGATCCGGGGAAGCAGCATGCGCTTGTGGCGGCGTATGTGTTTGGGATTGCCGTGGGCGCGCTGGTGGTTTTTGGCGTCGTGACGGGGCTGATTGCGCTGCGCAAGTGGGTTACTGAGACGAAGATGGGACGGACGGGGAAGTTTGCGAAGGTGGAGAGGGAAGCGGGGAGGGGGGATGAGGAGGATATGGCGGAGCTGGGGGCGGCGAAGAGGGTGTCTGCGTAGCGTGTCCTATTCGTTTGGCGTTTTGGGTTTCGGCATCTGGGATATCTATTCGGCATTAGCATCACGGGACGGTCTGCGGGTTGGACTTTTTTGTTATATATGGCTTGATACCCTATTTAATACTGTGATACTGTTCATCCGAAGTCTGCGATGGCAGCGGGGAGGTTTTTGGACTAGAAAATCATGACATGTGACGAGCTGTAAGAGCTGGGTTGGCTGAACGTACCTGGGTTGTCAAACTTGCAGACGCCGGTCCAGACGCTGAGTGGAATCCGAGGAGATGAACAGTGAATACAAAATGGAAAGAAAATCGACTGGTCGGACTGATAGGAAAGGTACCGAGCGTACAAGAGAGACCCTCAAGGCACACAACATACACCACACACATCACATATCCAAGATGGGAACCAGGAAAGATATATAAAAGTCGTCAACTCAAGCACCATATTTATTTTTGGAAAGAGTTTCACGCGTACACCGTGTACTCGGTGCGCCGTTCACAAAGTCGAGGCGAGGGGTCTAGTGATACCTAAGCGACCCGTGCGGGTGCATTAGTTCGTGCCTTTGTGGGATGGGAGGTTTTCTTGGCGATGCCTCTTGCACGCGAGATTGTACTCGTACACTTGAGGTAAGGGGGATAAAGATCGGGAGCAACGCCGGGAGTGTAACGTTGGGTGATCTCGAACGTGGGGGGCGGTATAGGTAGGTAGTTGAACGGCGGCAACTTTCTTGAGACCCTGGGGAATGCGAGAGGTAAGGGGCATATTGGGGTGTCTACGATATCAACTGTTCGTTCTCATGGATGACATTTGACTGCGAAGGGGGCAGGAATGTAGGTTTTGAGAAGGGCGGGTTGCTCCCTCTCCCTCCACAAGGACTAACGCAGGGGTAATAACTTGACGGGGCTTGATGCGGTTTATACGCAGGCGCATGAGTGACAACCTTCCCGGCCCCCATTAAAACACCCTTGGATTATTGGTAGATATATATCGATCTATCGAGAACTGACAGCTACTTTTGGTGTGATTTGATTGTTGCACTAGGAGTGTCCCCCGTTACTGAGAAAACCTCAAACTACTGGAGAGGCTTACGAATGCCGAAACTCTTAGGTTGCTGGAGGTGTTCTCTCCATCTACCTGGGAAGATATATTTGTGGATCTCCGCAAGCAGAGAATGTTGTAGGACATGGATGCAGTCACCTCATGTTTATGTTGCACTTCCTGGAACCTTCGCCACCCAGGTGAAGAAGCGTGTATGGAAAACTCGAGACGGTTGTATCTGCAATGTTGATATCCAAGCAAGATCTGGCATAACCAAAAACCAAAAGACCCAAGACAGCCTTGCTAGGGCTGGAGTTTTGTTCCATAATATTCTGACGCACCAAAAGAGGATTCACCTCTCCTTTGACGAGATCAACCGGCTGTTTGAGGTCTCGTTTGCAGTGTGCTATATTGGAGTTGCTTGAGAGCAATACCAGACGTCGTAAAGCCGATGTTAAAGATGCTCTTTTCCATCTTCCCTTTCTTGTTGATAGCACAACGAGTACAGGTATGGTTAATCTGTGTAAGCTAGCATCAGAAGAGGATCTCATACGAGGGGAGGGGAACCACCCCAGCGCCGATAGATACCCTATGTGAAGAACCTTGCCACTGATATGAGACCTTCCCTTTAATATATGAGCAACATCCAACGGCGTCAATGGAATCATTGTGACGACCCCATTCTTTTCATAGAAGTATACTAGGGGATGCGCCCCCTTTTTGCCTCCTCATCATGGCTCCACTACCTACGGAATAGTTCTAAGCTGAATGCAAAGCAGATCTTCTCCCAAAACATTACAGCACACACTAAGCCGTAGAAACTGGCAAGGAAGCGCTAAACCAAGCAGAGAGATTCTTTTAATCCATTCATAAAGTTTCCAACCCTCCCTTTGTCGTAGAAAGGGGTATATTGGTCTTGACTTGTCCCGGAAATGGCCGAATGAGGACTTGGTGTTTAGAGTCGACAACGCATGGGATTCCTTGAGACTGTCGGTTGGTCTCATCAGTCCTCCAAGGCTCCATGTGTCAGACTGCAAGCTATGTCAGGGAGGGGGTCTCAATCAACAGAGTCGATTCAAAGCAGCTATCACTGGCTAAACTGGCTAAAAACTGACAGTACGATCATCGAATCGGTACGTTCGCCCCGTAACTCCCTACTGAGTCCCTGAGCCGGGTCTCTTAATCAAAGCTTCTTCGCGCCCAAATTCTTGGCCTCGATCTCCACAAGAGATGGAATGCTCTCCTCAAGAGACTGCCCCTTTGGCTCCCAGCCGAGAAACTTGCGCGCCCTCGAAGCCACGCTCCTGGAGTTGATCCCCCAAAATTTAGCACCCGGATCATCGGCCGGGATGGTCTTGGTGACGACCTCCTTGAGGTAGCCCTGCTTGACGGCCTCCCGGGCGATCTCGACGGCGACCTTGGACCAGACGTGCGGCCGGCCGTTCTCGCAGAAGTAGTAGGCCTGCAGGCCGAAGATTTCCGGGTCGTGGCCCTGGATCGGGTTCAGCGCGGCCGAGACGAGGGCGAGGAAGAGCGAGGACACGTCCGAGATGTGGATGTTGTCCCACTCCGTGAGGCCCGTGCCGACCGAGGGGGCGAAGCCGTTCTGGAGGATGAAGCGCGTCAGGCCCGGGAGCTGTTGGGAGACCGTGTTGACGGGCCCGCGGCCTACGCCGTAGATGGTGGGCGGGCCGACGATGGCTGTCTTGACGTTGGCTGAGTAGTGGTTTGTCGCGAGGACGAGCTTGTCGATGTCCCGGTGCATGGCTTCGTCCGGGAGGGTGAGCAGGCGCGGGAGCGAGGCGATGTCGTCGTAGATCTCGCTCGAGAGGGGGGGTTCGCCGAAGCGGTGGTTTACTTCGTCATACTGAGAGTTATTAGTTACGAGCTTAGTCTAGTAGGGTTATGTGTCAAGAGACATACCCATTGGAGAATACCGGTGCCGCAGAGATGGATCCAGTAGATCAGGTTATCGGCCCCGCGGTCTCCGGCTTTTCTGATCCCGCTGGAGATGGCTTTGGCTTGGGACATATCATCGGCGGAATCAGCCGTGTCTATACGGTAGGTCAGTCAGGGACACTGCGCTGCCGGAGCTGAATTTCGACTTACGGAGAATGATGTCCGTCTTGGAGGCTTCCTCCTCGAGTACATCGAGATAAGACTTGTCCTCGGTCCCATACAAGACTCGGATGTTGTCCTGAGGGTGCTTTTCCCGCACCACCTTTGCGCGCTGCTCATTCCTCACCAGCAAGGTGTATTCCAGCTCCGGGTGGGCTTCGGAGATGGTAACGAAGGCATCACCACCAATGTAGCCTACCAAATTAGTCTTACTTAACTCACAGGGAACTGTCACACATACCGGTCACACCAGTTCTAGTTTACTGATTAGTATACTGCACACTAGCGAAGTAGTATGATTGGTGTAACTTACAGAAGCAGCTTCTTTGGGGGCGTCATGTTGCTTACGGTCACTCAGCTTCACAATTGTTTTGTCTTGCTTGGCACTTCACTTGACAGAACTCAGGGGTATATTTATTTTCAACATGCTCGACGCCAAGAATTATATAGAGCCTCGTAACTGGCGAGAGAATGGTCCTTACTGAGAATGGGTCCTTACTAATTGCACACGAGGATTAATGTTGACCCCTCTCGCGCCTGGTGATGTCATCCGGCCGCTACATTTCCACCGGTGCGGCGGAATGCTAAACACGGGAGAATTGGTACTGCCTACCGATTTGCTCCTGGGTGGAGTGCGATCGCGATCTGTCATCAGTGAACTCGCAGCAAAAGGTGTCAAGGCAATTACCAGGCAACTGCCACTTTGCTGCGCTGTAACGCTTCCTCGCTTGTCAATGTTGGCCTTATCGTCGTCCAAGATGGCACCGGGTTGAGATTAGACGCCCGCGGGTTATTCCGAACGCTGGCGCTTGGGCCACTTGCCGGTCCTCGCAGTGCCGATTTTGCCTGCTTGGCCGTCAACCTTCGTCCGCTGATCATCCCGACCCACCTACCCTCAAACCACTCTCCACGACTCCGATTCCCTCCAAATTCTCGCCGTGCCGGCAGCGTCGCCATCATGCTGCCCTCATCGGTGCGACGAGTCGTCGCGACGGCGCCGTCATCGTCGGCCGTCCTGCCCTCTCTGGCCTCGTCCGCGCCCCGAGCCGCCACCGCCGCCTGCCTCGGCCACGCCCTCCGCCCGAATGGCCACCAGCGACGGTATTCCTCATCAAAACCCTCAAGTCCCGGCGATGGACCGCACGATTATGCCGCCCGGCCGTCGGTGCCCGCGTCCGGCGGATCCAAGGCTTCGGGTGAGAAGAGGAAAAGAAAAGCAAAGGAAGCGGCTGCGCCTTTGGCCCCCCAGCTCCCCAGCGTCCCCAGCACGCGACATATCAAAGACGAGGGTTCGTATGGTGTCTTGTTGTCGCCATCAGAACTCATTTACTGACTCTCCCTAGCCATTGCCCTCTCAACCTTTTTCGCCCTTCACCGGCCGATCTCTGTAACGCAGCTTCTTCCCTCCAAGGTCACCGACAATGCCTTTGCCGAGATCTTCAACCAGCGGACGAGAGGACACCGCGTTGAAGACGTCATGTCGACATTATCGCAGACGGTGCATGACCTCGAGCAGCCCCTGTCCAAGCTGAGCCTGGGAGACAAGCAGGACGCCGACGTCGGGTTGAAGCAGGTCACCTACAAGCGCGCAGACGGGACCGAGAAGACGGTGTCGCTGCATCAGCTGTTCGACACCAACGCCGACACCAACACCGACACCTCCCACTGGATGCCCTACACACCTCCGCCGCCACCACAACCGCTGGGCATGCAGTCCGAGGCCGAGAAGGCGGCGGCGGCGGAAGAGATGGACGAGCCGGAGCCGCAGACGCGCATCTACCGGGCTATGGTGACGATCGAGGAGACGGTGGGCGCCGACGGCGAGCACAAGGTGGTTGCGCACAGCCCGCAGCTGGTCGAGGACGAACAGCCGCGGTCGTTCCTGGAGCGCATGGCGCTCCGCCAGATGCGGTGGGAGGATGCCCGTCAGCAGCAGGACCGCACGATGCACGCCATGAGCGTGAAGCGCATCCGCAAGCTCAAGATGAAGAAGAAGAAGTACAAGAAGCTGATGCGGAGGACGAGAAACGAGCGGCGGAAGCAGGACCGGCTGTGATGCATGCATGTCATGGGGGGTGGTGGTGGCCCTGTACATATGGCAGATCTGCGGTCAAGGCGTGGAATGTGCATCTTGCATGGTTGGGGTAGACGTATTTCCTGTTTTCTGGTGGTGGTAAGGCCATAGAGGAGGGTAGCTGGTAGCTCAGCACTAGGAATCGGATGACTTGTGTAACAAAGTTTGTACTGTAGGAATGTACTTGTACGATATGGTGATTTATGCGGACCTTTACGAGTATGGTGAAGAGGCTTGTTTTTGAGTGTGAGTACCTGGACAATATTTATTTTCTCGTCTTCCCTACCTAGGTAATTGATGGATCATAACGAAAATTATCTAGCTCCTCCATATACCCCTTTTTCTCTCTGCTCATGACATACACACATTTAGGTCTATTATATCAGACCACATTCTTGCCCAGCCACTCGATCCACTGGTCCTTGGTCCACCCGCTACTGATCTCGTTCACGACCAGGCCGTTGAACAGCACGGTGGGACTAACATGCACGCTCGACTGCCGCGCCAGGCGCACGAGCAGCTTGAGGTCGTTGGTGACCGCGTTGCCGACGTTCAAACTGCCGTCCTCGGCCGGCCTGTCGGGGACTGCTAGCAGTTTATACACCTCTTCCTCGTCGACGTCCACGCTCGAGGCCGCGAGTTTCGCGAGGCGGCGGTACGTCGTGTTGCGTGGCTCGGAGACCACGTTGACGT
The DNA here is from genome assembly GCA_030411725.1 of Echria macrotheca. Classification (NCBI taxonomy): domain Eukaryota; kingdom Fungi; phylum Ascomycota; class Sordariomycetes; order Sordariales; family Schizotheciaceae; genus Echria; species Echria macrotheca. The sequence continues at coordinate 250,932 of MU839830.1, read as the reverse complement.
CGAAGTAGTCGCGCTGGGCGGCGAGGAGGGCCGCGGTGAAGGACCAGAATTTTTGGGGGGACGAGGAGGTTAGGCGTAGCACGGCCAGGGCGGCCTCGTGGGTTAGTGTTGAGGAGGGGTGCCAGGGTTGGATTTGTTGGCGGAGGATTATTTGGAGGGGGCCGGTTGGTCGGGGGGAGGCGGTTTCGAGGGCTGGGAGGACTTGGGTGTAGAGGGTGTTGAATAGTTCTGTTTTTTGGGGGGTTAGAGGTTGGAGGAGGTTTGGGGAGGGGGGGTAGAAGGGAAAGGGAGGGAAAGGGGGGAAAAGGGGGGGAGGGACGGACTGGAGGAGTAGGGGCAGACGTAGTCAAAGTAGATCTCGAGCGTGTGGTGGACGTCGGCGTCCTCGGTGGACGTGGCGGACGGGCTGAGGAGGAGACGGTGGGCTTTGAACTTGGGCGGGAGAGCCATGGTGTCTGTCTGGGTTTGTTTGTTCTTTTTGGTTGGTTGCTAAACTGAAGTTGTAATGGAAGGGGTGAGTGAGATGGAGGTTTGAAGTGGGGGAGGAGGATTGATGAATGAGGAGGAGGAGGGGTGGGAGCGATATATACCTAGTCTACCAGAGCTGTGTCTCTGTGTAAGCTCTTGCCTTACTCCAATTTCAATCACGGAAGTGGTCCATTTGGAATAAAGACTAGAGAGAGAGAGAGAGAGAGAGAGTCCCCCTGCAGCGGGATAACGCAAGCAATGGTGCAATTCTTTGAGGTATGGTTCAAAAAGGGGGGAGCTTACACATGCCACTTGCCCCTCTTTCCTGGTGGTTAGCTGATTGGTTACAGAGCAAGCTACGACCGTTGCTTCGGCGAAAGAGGTTCCAAATCATGGCGAGAAATCATTGGTCAATTTTACAGTCTTCACCCGACACTTCGGGAGCAGCACGGGATACCGAGGAGGGCTGTTAGGCCAGGGAGGAGCATCCAGGCACGCCAGGCAAGATGGAAGGCGGGCAAGGACCCAGGGCACTCACTGTATTTAGCCATTCACAGGCTCACCTCTCGTCTTCCACAAGACAAGCATTCTTACCCTCCTCAGTTCTTCACGTCCTATAACCAACGGGTGTACACATCGACCAATCTCGCGAATCTAGGGGCTTGAGGATTTGGCTCATCGCCAGCACTGAAAGCGCCCCAAAGCGTTCACATAGGGCCGCGACCTGAACCTAGTACTTTGAATCCAAGTGTCAATCCTCACCGTGAGCTTCCAATCCAACACGTCAACCATACCTAAAACCATGCTCCTCAAATCCTCCCGCCGAACACTCCTTCTCCATCTCCGCCGCGACACAAAAAATCACTGTCCAAGCTGTGAGGGAGAGGGTCAACGTATTGTCAGCGCACAATCCTGCGACTCGTGCGGTGGCCATGGCGAGCAGGCGGATGACGATGGAAATTTGGTTCCGTGCAGCGCTGGGTGTGACAAGGGCATGCTTTATGTGAGGGTGCGCTGTGAGGATTGTGGGGGAAGTGGGTGTATAAGTTGAGTAATTGGGTGTTGGGAGGTTCGATGCCCTGGCTGGTGTGGTACTGTATAAAATCTCTTCCTTGTTGGGGGTTATTTTGTCTTGTTTTTTTTTTCGGGTAAGAGGTTTGTTTGGTTGAGCTGTTGTTGGATGGGGTTGTTGGATGGGGTTGTTGGATTCGTTCGTGGTTACGTTGAGACGATGCTGGTGATTATTTTGTGTACGTATATGTGTTATTTGGTCTGGTCTCCCATCTATATCAAGGTATTGCCTCTGGATGGCAACATCGGAGATGCAGACCTGTTGATTTGCCCACGGAGTTTTTACCTGGGTACCTAGGTACGACACCTGCCTAGGTAGGTACTTAGGTAGCTGATTCGCCTTGTGTATGTCAGTGTATCCAACTATGCTCAGCTGGCGAGAAAGCAACGCTGATCTAGGGCATAGCTGTCGTCAGCCTACTGCCGGGAAGAAGCACACAGACAAAAACCTCTATGTTTCGCCTCGAGACAGGGGGACGAGGGCATCTTTACCATTGTGGGTAGGTAGTCAGATGGTTTGGGTCCTGATCAGTGTCACTGGCCCTGGTCCTGCTATACACACACACACACACACACACACACACACACACACAAGAATCCAACTCATGACTCCAGAAGTCGACCACTTTCTTCTGCCAGCTTGGTGACAGATGAGCGCCACTACAGTCCTAATATCCCCGACCAAATACAGCTTCAAATCCAGAGTAGACAGACCGCCAAGAAAAAAGTAAGCAGTCGATTGCTCTATGTCTACCACCCTACAGTACACTTAGGAGGGCTGGATGCAACACCGATTATAATACACTGACCCGGGCCATCCCATCCCCACTGCTTGTCCGTCCCGCCGCTTTTACTCCCTATCGCCAAGCTTTTAAAAGTTCCTGGTCATATCGGCCCTAATTCTCGTGTAGTCAAACAAGCCCTCAATGCTGCCGACGGCGCTGACGGCGATATCTTGATCCCAGATCTTCCGGTTGGCGAAGTCCATGACATCCTTGGCCGTGACGTGGTCGATGATGCGCTCAATCTCGCCAGGGCTCATCCGTCGCCCGGTGTTAACGATTTGCCGGCCAATATCCTCAGCAACAGCCGTGGTGCCGTCCAGAGACAGGAGAATCGAAGCCTTGAGCTGCGCCTTGGCACGCTCAACCTCGGCATCGGTAACATTCATCGAGAGTCGCGACCACTCACGCAGGGCGAAGTGGACGAGGTCGTCGATCTGCGTGAGCTTGTCGGTGTTGAGGTAGATGCCCCACAGACTAGCAACGGTTAGCAATTTTACCACGACCCAAAGAACCGCGGTCCTACCCAGTATCGCTATAGCTCGTAGAGAAGCTCATGAAGCTGTTGGCGAGATCGTGCTTGTGCACAAAGGCGCTCAGCTTGCTACCGGTGTGGGCAGCATTTCCGAGAGCCTTGTCGTAGTTGCCAACGATGGCCTGAGTAACCAGAGCAGTGAAGTAGTCGTCATCGTTCCAGCTCACACCCTCAACAGCAATGGCGATGTTGGCAGTCGGGATGGTGTCGTCGCGAATCCTGACGTCGGAGCCAATGAAGTCGGGCGTCTTCTTGGATAGGATATAGGCGCTGGTCTCGGGAGCCTTGGTTGGCAGGCCCTCGAAGTACTTCTCGGCCATCTCGACCAGCTTCTCGTGGGGAACACCACCGGCGCCAACAAGGACCATGCGATCGGCAGTGTAGTTGTGCTTGATGTAGTTGACCAGCTCGGTGCGCGTGATGTCTCGGATGTTCTCGCGGGGGCCGAGGATGGTGCGGCCCAGGGGCTGGTGCTGGTACGCGGTAGCGTGCAGGTGGTCGAACACAACCTCCTCCAACTGCTTCTCGACCTCCTCGGACTCGCGCAGGATCACATCGCGTTCCCGCTCAATCGCCGACTCCTCGAGCTTCGAGTTCTGGAGAATATCTTGCAGAATATCGACGCACTGGGGGACGTCCTCGTTCAGGGCCTTGGCGAAGTAGACGGTGTTCTCGCGCTATCCATGTGTTAGTAGCCGATGATGATAGCGGTGCGCAGACGAACCGAGGTGTACGCGTTGAGGTGAGCGCCCATGTTCTCGATCTCGAGCTCCAGTTGCTGCTGGGTCCGTTTTGCCGTCCCCTAAGCAAGTCAGTGGACCGAGTTCCCAGTTGCGATATCACAGCCGCGTACCTTGAAGGCAAGGTGCTCGAGGAAATGCGCGGTGCCGTTGGTCTCGTCGGTCTCTGCCCTGGAACCGGCATCGATCCACATGCCGACGGTCGAGGTCTGGGCATAGGGGGAGTACTGGGTCGCAATCTGGAAGCAGGGTTGAGGTCAGCGACGGTCAATTGGCGATGGTGGAAGCGCGGGCAGCTCACCGTCAGGCCATTCTTGAGCGTGGTGGTCTCGGTCTTGATGGCGGGCGAGTGCGGCGTCGCGAGGCTTCGCCTGAAGGGCACGGAAAGACCTCCAGCGCGGCCCCGCAGGCCCTTGGCCAGGTTCTGAGCGAGTCTCCGGGACGCCATGGAGGACGGTGGGAGGGCGGAGGAGAGAAGGCGGATTGAGCGGTTTGCAGGAAGACAGCAGATGCTTGGATGAGAGTTTTGCCTCACAAGCTCGGGAAGGCCCGGGCACCCGGCCAGACTGCCACACAATCCTGCTGAGTCATCTGAAACTTGCCGCGAGCTTATTCGCCAAAAGCTCCTCGGCCCACTTTAAATATCCGCACCTTCAAAAGACGTCAACAATTGAGCTTGGAGCTGTCTTCCTGGCAGGAGCTGCGAGGCCTGTGGTATAACGGTTGTAAGAGAAAGCCCCAAACAGCTTTCTGGTAGGGTTATAGGGCGTATTGCGCCAGAACCTTGTCGCAGAATATTGCCAGCCGAATTCCATCAACAACTGAATTTAGTTGGGTGCGCATCAGGATGAGGACTCGGCAACCCAAGAGGGGTTCTCACTCACTCCCTTCTCCTTTATCTTCAGCCCCAAAGCGCGCAACGAAGCGACTCGAGGCTGTATCGATTGATCGAGGCTTCTTAAATTGGTCACCTTGATCTTTGGCGTAGTATGCTTCACTAGAACTATCTTTTGACAAGGTCATCTGGCTTGTCGACCAAGACCACAAGTCACATGTCTGAGCAGGTTTCCACCAATAGAGTGAACAGCTTCTGGAAGGAGCTTACCCGAGCTGCTCTCTCTAAGATACCCGACTTCCCCCTCCCTGATATTCTTAAATTTCTCGCTCCAGCTCAAGTTTTGGATGGGAGCCCCGTCAGCTATGTCAGCTATGTCAGAGCCTGTTGGAGCAGAAGCTGTCTTCCAAGCCGACTTCATTCCCAAGCAGCGGCTCGCTCCTCAGACGGTTCCCAACGAAATGGTAGCTTTTATCGCGACCTATCCGCCTCTGGGCCAGATTTCCCAGGTCCAAAACCACGACGTGGATTTTACTGCCGTGCTCGAGGTTCCTGTTGGTCTGAGAGAAGAGCCCTGGCAACTTTCACTCTGGCATTCCAACGTCGACGACGGAACCGACGAGTGGTCCGAGTCGGAACTGGTTCCAAGTGAGCAGGCGGTCTTTTCGGAAGCGCTCCAGGACGATAACGGTTCACCTGCACGACTTTACTTCAGATGTACAGTCTCGAGTATCAAGTCGTCGTTAAACTTCACTGTCAAGTTTCGCCAAAGATCCGACCATGCCTGGAGATGGATCCGGGACGAGCAAGGTCTGAAAGATGGTACCGTCATCATCAATCGTCCTCCGATCCACGAGGGAGATGCAGAGGACCTTCCCGATATTATATCAGATTTGAATCCCAATCTCAGTTGGAAATCTCACATGAGCCAGTGCCCCAATACTCGCCTGTGGTCTGTCCAAGCATCGGTGGATGGAGCGAGGTCTGGCTCTGACAAAGCTACTTCGGCTTTCTCCGATGTTTCACTGGGTGTTCCTTGGGGTGGGTTTCTCAGGTAAGGTAACTGATCAGTGGTGCTCGACCTACCGCTGATCAGCAGTAGATGGTTCGCCCTAGCCAGGCTCTGGTACCCGTGGCTGGCGCCGAGGCATGGGAGGTCGGAGTTCAATCTTGATAAGGATGCCATCTTCTGCTCATTCTTGTCACCCAACGGCAAGCATCTCGCTCTGCTGGGTGTCAGTATCGGTAATGTCGTTACTCTATTGCGGAGCAGTGATTCCGGCAAAGTAAACTTACACGTAGGTTTACGCGCCACCACATGTCAGGGCTTTACTCGCTCGATAGGCTGATCCGGTATAGCTGCGGAACGACTCTATGCAACACGGCAAGGGCACAGTCTTGGTGGCCATAGGCGACACCTTTGAGGGAGCAAGCGCCGCTGTGATGTATCATGCTCGCGGCCTGGTGGCTTCCACTTCTCCGGCCGAGTCTAATTCCGATGCCCCAACTGTTCCGAGTGACGGTACCGCCCGGATCGAGTGGTATGAGAACTGGTATGATGGCTTGGGTTATTGTGAGCAATCAATCCCCTGATGGATATCTGCTCGGGTCTTGGCTAACACGCCTGCACGCCTAGGCACGTGGAATGCTCTCGGGCAGAAGCTTAGTCACGAAACGGTGCTGAGTGCGCTGGATATTCTCGCCGACAACGGTATTAATGTAGCCAGCCTGATCATAGACGACAACTGGCAGGATATAGACTATCGAGGAGATGGGCAGTGGCAATATGGGTGGAATGGGTTCGAAGCTGAACCCAAAGCATTTCCGAAAGGGCTGAAGGGTCTCGTCTCCGACATTCGCGGGAAGCATCGAAGCATTCAGCACATTGCCGTCTGGCATACAATACTTGGATACTGGGCCGGGCTGGCTCCTGCCGGCGAGCTGGCCAAGAAGTACAGCACCGTCAATGTAGTCCGCGAAGACGTAGACCCTCGAAATCTCCCCATCGACTCGACCATGACTGTGGTGGCACAAGACGACGTCAAGAGGTTTTATCACGACTTCTACCAATTTCTCTCGGACAGCGGTATCGACGGAGTCAAGACGGATGGCCAATACCTGCTGGATACATTGGTGTCCTCCAAGGAAAGGAGGGACTTGATACATACCTACATCCAAGAATGGGGTCTCGCCTCCCTCCGATTCTTCGGCAACAGGGTCATATCCTGCATGTCACAAGCACCGCAGATGCTCTTCTCCTCCCAGCTTCCCAACAACAAACCGGCCATGGTCGTGCGGAACTCGGACGACTACTTCCCCAACGTGCCGTCGTCCCACCCCTGGCACATATGGGCTAACGCTTACAACAGCCTGCTGACGATGCACCTCAACGTCGTGGCCGACTGGGATATGTTCCAAACGGCACATCCCTTCTCTGAATTCCACGCCGCAGCCCGCTGCGTCAGCGGCGGGCCGGTATACATCACCGACGTGCCGGGACACCACAACATCGACCTGATCCGGGAGATCACTGGAGTGACTACGCGGGGAAAGACGGTTGTGTTTAGGCCGAGTGTGGTGGGACGGGCTATCGACCCCTACACCAGCTATGAGGATCTCTCGCTGCTCAAGGTCGGCGCGTATCATGGCCGGGCCGCAACGGGGACGCCCATCCTTGGTATCTTTAACGTCTCATCCCAGCCGCTGACGGAGCTTATTCACCTCTCGCGCTTCTCTGGCGTTCTGTCGGAGCTCGAGTATGTCGTGCGTTCACACCGGACCGGGCAGGTGTCGGCTCCTCTGGCACCCGGCTCAGCCGGGTCACTGGTCACGGTCTCCGTTGGTGTGCAGGGCTATGACATTCTCTGTGCCTTTCCTCTGACGTCGTTCGAGGCTCCGTCCGGAGACAAACTGTCGGTCACAAACCTCGGGCTTGTCGGAAAGATGACGGGTTGTGCCGCCATCCTCAGTACCAAGTGCACGGTGCTCGAGAACGGCAGGCTGTTTGTCGACACCACGCTCAAGGCGCTCGGTGTTCTAGGTTAGATATCCCCTCGTTGATGTTATATCAAACAGGGCGAGCTTTGCTAACGGACCGTAACAAGGCATATACATCTCAACACTACCTGGGCTGTCCATCGAGCAGGATTTTATGGCGACCATTCAAGGCCAGCCTCTCCCACCACATACCGTCTCGGTCGACGATATCGACCGGCACGTTCTCCGGATCGACGTCGAGGCGGCTTGGAAGGAGATGGGTCTACACAGCGGCTGGGCGAACGAGGTCGAGGTCAAGGTGTACTTTCCCCTTGTCAAATGATTGGGGCAGTCATAATTCCACATAGCTTCCCCAGTCTTGAATGGCGCTGTCTCCTCAAAAGGGGCCACAGATGTTTGTTTACCGTGATATCTCCAAACAAAACTGGGGGAGTGACACCAAAATACGGAGGGTGTACTTCTTACAGCATGTCGACTCCGATCTCGCACTCGCCAAAAACACATTGACCATTCATTGACCGCGTGCCAGCAATATATTGATCGGGAAGCACAGGTCCATGCAGCCTTGTCAGTAGTCTAGTCTTTAGTCTCAGATGATGAGCTCGAAAACGCCGTGCCATGTATGACAGCGATTCAGCTACGGATGAGCTCGATCGCATCCTCCAAGTCTTGGGCTCATCATTTCCGCCGCAACCAATTTTCGCTGGGTGTGTTAAACTGTCGTGGAACAGCAACACATGTCCATCGCAAAGCTTACCAACCAAACTACTGGTCGATGGATATACGTGTCAGGATACCTGCTTCGGGTCTAAGGAAGTCTGTGCTTTGATGACTGCTGGCTTCTCCCTCCCATGTTCGGTATGTCCTATGGGAGGCGGTACGGGGGGTTGTTGGTGAGCAAAAGGAAGAAAGAAAAAAAAGGGGTAGGCGGTATCTGGTAGGTAGGTAGGTATCCGTGCCACGCTGGGACAGCTAACCGTGAACCTCTGCTGCACCCCCGTTGTTCGATCCCCGCTGTAATATTTCCTATCTGCTGCTGTATGCATACGTACCCTACGTAGTCTCGTGCCCTACAGTCATGTACTTATTACTGTACGGATAACCGTCAAAATGCTTCGGGAGGCGGGTTTGCCACTTACAAGCTGCTTAGCCTCGGGAATTTGCAGTGACAAGATGGTGACCTCAGTTTTTCACAGCCTGTTTTCTAGTTATCAAAGTCTGACGAGCAAAAAACGAAAGCCTTTCATACGACAGGCAGATATGCGCAGCGATGAGTGATGGTTCAGACTGCCGCTTTGCTCTTGGTGGAAGGCATGAACGTGTTCAATCCGGGATCTGGACACGACATAACGGCCATGCAGCGTGCGTGGGTGATTTCGATTAAAAAGAGGGTGTGATACACGGCAGTGCATATTGTCTAACCATCCTCCGTAATCAAAAAAGTAAAGTTCCATATCGGCTATCTCCAAGACAGGAGGACGTCTTCTTTTCTCCCCTAGATAATAACTAGGCCCTTTTCGGTCGACTGCGGGGACCGTATCCGACATGTGAAGAACGTAACTATGCTCGTATGATGCCTATGACCGAAACCGCACTGCGTACCCTTTCCGCTGTACACCTCTCTGCGAGAAAGGAGGCACTGGATCTCGGGGTCCTCAATTCCAAATGCAAAAGCACCGCTTTCGCTGTCTGCTGACGAGAGCAGCCGCAGACCTCGGTGTGTCGTGGCGCGCAGGTCACACGAGTAGTTGAGACATTGGCCAAGACCTTCGTTCCCTCCCAAAGGATGAGGCAATCAAGGTGAACTTTCAAAAGTTCTGTTATTCCCACAACTTGCTAGCGCGGGCAAGTGTATGTTCTTCGTAGCTCATAAGCCTCAGTAAACTTACACTTACGCGTCCCAAATGGCTCCGCCTCAAAATTGCTGCCCGGCGAGGTCGGCAACCCGATGCGTCCAATTTTTTTTTTCGCCGGGGCTGATAGGTACTAACTGAAGGCATCAGCACGAAGGTGGTGAAGTGTGGTGAGCAAGTTTGGGCGTGGCAAAACCCAAGACCCCACCCCCGCCTTCCGTGCGTGTGGGGTGGCAGGCCAAGCCTCTTGGACGGAGTTTGACAAGACCGATCCGGGCGTTGACGCGCGATGGCCTTCAGCCTCGACCGAAAGGCGATCACCAACGAAGTCGACGAACCGTCCAGCTCGGATTTTCGACATCTAGGGACCTATCAAGCATCTTTGAAGGAATTTTCGGATCCCGGGGAAGCATCAAAGGGGCGCCCCTGAGCTTCGTCTTAATAAGCCGATCCTCATTGACACAGCGGGATATACCCCCAAGCTGGCCAACAGGATGCGGCGGATCGTAACAAGGCATGAAGGACGGGAGGCGTGACTTGGACCAACTGGATGATTGCCGACATACGATGCGGCTCGACCAGAGCCATTTTGCCTCAATCTCCGTTCCCAGCTGGGCGGCCCTGCGCGGTCAATTCTCCGGCCTGCGACGTGGCCTTGGAACCACGGTCGTTATCGTTATTTCGTGACGGAATGCGTCTTTGGACCTTGTTGTGGAGGTTGGGCGTGGTTGGAACAAGCCCCGGAAGCAAGTGCAAGTTTTGGCAATGGCAGGGGTCGCGGCCTTGTTACTGTGTAGAGCGACATCGTGTTGGAGGCTGGTGTGGCTGGCACCACTGTTAAAGAGTACTTTAACTGACCGTACCGTCACCGCGTGACTGCTGGTACCCCTAATCCTCCGGCCTCGTAGTGCCTGCCTCTTGCAAAGCAAGAGCACGGATCGATAAGATGGCGTATCCGAAAATAGTCCATCATTGACCATGGAACATCAATAACGAAATCTACGAACGTGGTGAGGCTGGGTATCTGATATTGAATATCTGGATGCCGTGAGCCTCCTGAGTGTTTACCGTCATGGAACACAGCAGGTAGCTTGCTGCAACACAGTTAGGGGTCAAGCTGAAGATTCTCAAGCAAGCCACCGCGCCACGACCTCCTGGGTATTGGCCGATGCCATCACGACCGGACGCGGCCTCTACAAACGACCCGCGTGTTGGCCAACCACCGACATCTTGCTGTTCCTCACACGGCCTACCTGGCCTTGTTGGGATACATGCTGATGATGTGTCGCGCTAGGCTGGCGAACTGGTGCGCAAACAAACAATCGGTGCTCCGATATCGTGCAGCGCCAACTTACAAGTGTCCCAGCGGCATGGTACACTGCGGTCTCATTCTTTGCCTTCACCGCTCTTGAAATCCTCTCGTCGGAAATTTATCGCGGCGTCGATAAACGAGACTGTCCTACAGTTCCAGGGATATCACGAGTCGCCATGCGTGCACAGAAACTCCCTTCCACTATACGGCAAGTGGGAAAGCTCTAATATATGAGACAGTCTCCTTAGCCGCCCGCATTTCAACAGATCAACCGCGCGTCAGACATTGAAAGCAACATTGATGCATGTGTTTCCCGGCACACATCTTGGGCTGGGTTGCATGAATTCCCAGGGTAAATACCTCCTATCGATCTCCAAACCCAGATGACCCGTCAGCCCAAGAAGATCAGAGATAGAGGAGGACTGCTGGGCCGCTCTCAGAATGCGTCGGGAATAACTAATGGTAGGCTTGCCGGGTGCAATGGGGTGATCGATAATGGCCCTTTTCAAATCCAATTGGTCGCCCAGATGGAGGGGCATCGCGTTGGACAAAGAAAAGGGATGAACATGTGTAAAACACGGAAATATCAAGCATGGCTGGAAGTCTCGGACCCCACGGTGCCCGCTGGAGGGCACTACTGGCGACTCCCGCCCGAATGCGGCCTCGCGAGGTGACGATTCCTGGTGACGGAGCGCCGTGCCTGCTTTCCTCCGCGGTACCAACTCGCAAGGTTTCAGCTAAAAACCAGGAAATGGGCGGAGGAAGGCAGTTGGACATGGAATCAAAGGCCCTCAGCGAAAGCCAGTTCTGGTTTTCTCGCCGACGCCCGCACGGCTGATTGGCTGTGTGATCTCACACTTGCTGCAACCTGAGCGCCTGGCGCACGACAGACGATGAACTGACGTGCCGGCAATACGCTCTCACCAGTAATCCGTACGCTCTGCGGCTTGGTTCTCGACGGAAAGGGTGTCGGGGAGGGTGGCCACCTTTTTGACTTTCCAAATCGCCAGCCGGCTCCTTGTTCATTCCGCCTGTTCCGGACCCCTCCCTCCTCCCTCGCCCCTTTCCCTTGTCGAGCAGCGCATCCCTGCAAGCGACTTGGCTGCTCTTGGGCCTTCTGCGAGCATCTGGGCCCGGGCCACACGGCCAGCACAGCCCGCTTCCTTCCCACCCCCTCCTGCTTCAGCAGGGTGGTGCTCTAACAATTTCCTCTCCTCGCCGTTTCGCCCTTCTCTCAAGTACGGCACGTCTTCCTGGCCAGCCTTTTCTCCACCTCTGAGCTCATCACCCTCCAACAATTCGCCTCGGCCGGGCATCGCCAGTGTCTCCCGTCCATCTCGGGATTCACTTAAAAAGACGTGCAGCCCTCGACGCAGTCGCCCCCGGGCCCAGCCGACTAGTCCCTTTGGTCTACCGGCCGGTCGGGCGCAAGTACGGACATTCGGCGGCTAACTGTCCATGCCCAGGCGCAGCACAGCAGCAACCACCCGATGGACAACCAGCGACGGTAGATTGTGCCTATCGTCACCGGACACACAGTAGCCTTTGTTTTGGCATCTGCCGACACGCGAAACAATGGCATTCCTCAATCCAGTCGTCGCCGAGGGGATACGGCTTGTGGTACGGCAGGCGGCGTCCACGGCGCTTTCGTCGCTTTCATCCGATCCCTCCGCCACGCCCACGCCGACAGGCCCGCCCGCCTCGTCCACTGCGACGGCATCACCGACCCTCAGCAGCACATCCTCCGCCGAGACGACTGCTAATGGCCCCGGACCTGGAAACAACGGCGGACCCCCGGGCAATAATAACAATAATCAGGGAAATAACTCGTCCCCGTTGCTGTTCTTTGTCGCCCTCGGTTTCGGTGTTGTCTTCACCAACCTGTGGTGAGTCTCGCTGGTTGTGCAGCTGCCGAGAGAGCGTTTTTGACACAGGTTGCGTAGGATCATTGTCGGCGTAAAGTATTGCTTTAGGTACAATGCCCGGAGTCGGCAGATGCGCTTGAACGAAGACGGCGAGCCTATTAATATGGAGAATATGCCTCGACCACACCGTCGACGTCGCGAAAAGAAACTGATGACCATGGATGAAGTCAACGAGAAGTTCCCCATGATGAAGTACAAGAGCTGGGTTGCAAGCCGTGCGCAAGAGGGCCTCCCGACTCGGGGTGGTGTTTCGGCACCCCCAAGTCGCGCGGCCAGTCTTCGTGACGAGGATGGTGTGGTCCCTGAACTTCCATCCAAAGAACACGCTTCGTCGGAAGACAGGCCGACAACTAGCGCAAACGCCGCCGCGACGGAAAAGCAAACCCCGAAGCACGCGCCAAAGGAAAGCACCTCGAGCACGGTACAGGCGCCTCCCAGAACCTCTACGGATGCTCACCTCGTTCCCACCATATCTGAATCCGCGACTCTGTCCAAAGACCCTAACCGGGCCTCGCACGACGAAGACGATGAGGACGACGAACATATCAATGCCGCCCTGCCCCCTGAATGTATGGGAACCTCAGGAGATACCTGCGCGATTTGCATCGACACACTTGAAGACGATGATGACGTACGCGGTTTGACATGCGGGCACGCGTTCCATGCCGCCTGTCTCGATCCTTGGTTGACCAGCCGAAGGGCGTGTTGCCCGCTCTGCAAGGCTGATTATTACACGCCTAAGCCTAGGCCTCCTGCAGCTGAGGCGGGTGACAGCAGCTCGCCCGGTGTCATTGCTGTATCGCTTCCAAATGACGGCAACGCTAGGATGAATCTTCCCGGCCGACCGCGGCATGCTTTCTTCGGCATTGGGCGTGGTGGCAGACCGGTGCCTACTGCGCACTACATGGTTGGCAACCAAGCTTCGATCAACTCGTATGCTACGCAACCCTCTCCTCGCTCTGGACACTCGGAAGGGGGCGGGGGAGGATTTTTGAGCAGGTTCAGGCGAGGAAACGCCGCGCCTTCCCCAACATCGCCCTCTGCTCCGGCTCAGTCTTCGACGAGAAGCTCGCAGCCACAGTCTGGTGGTCTGCTTTCCAACTTTAGGTCTGCTTTTCCGGCGTTCCGCATGCATGCGCAAAATCGGTCTCGGTCTGATGCGCCAACGGCTTCGGGAGCCAACCCGGCCATTACACCATCGAATCTCGAGGCCGGCGTCAGAAACACGTCGAGCTAACCAGGCTGAACACACAATTCGGAACATTGTGTGTCGAGGATTCATAATCTGATCCACGCCATCGATACCCAAATTTCCATCCATATATATGTCTTTCCCAAGTGTATTAGAACGTGGGGATGCTTCGGAGCGAGTACCACGGAACTGGTAACATTTTATGCAAAGTTCAAGCAACAATTATCGGTCTCACTGCCTTTTACATGGTTATGTACTTGGCGATCCTCGATATCATGCCACGAACGTGCAGACGTAGCCCGTCTGCCACGTGGACCTGGTCAGGAAGGAGGGCCGAGTTTACAGGACGGATGATACCGACTCCTATTACAGATGGGGTGAAGATGAAGGTCCGCAACAGGGATGATTCCGCTTTCATGTTTCATTTATTTCCTTGGCTGGTGTCATTCGGAATGCATAGCACAGAGTTGGTCGGTTGTGGGTCTGTTTTAAGGGGATTCTGGGTGCAATATTGAGAAGCACGGCAAGGTCCCGACGAGCATGGAGTTACGAGGATACGGGCGACATGGACGCCTGGGGAGATGATCATAAATGCCAGTCGATGTCTTTCCCGAAGATGGAGCCAGGCATGCTGGAAGGTCAAACATGTAGTTAGCTGGGAGTTAGCATCCCAATCAGGTCGGTGTTTATAGGCGAAGAGGAGTATACAATGTAATCGCGAGTAAATACTTATCAACATTGATGTTGTTAGATCGGACTGGGATGATACGTGACTTGACAATCTAGCACGATTCAAAGCCAGTTTCTCGGCTTGTTCAGGTCGACTATGGCTTCCATTAGATCGGCTGTATCTAACCCTACTGAAAAGCCAGTTTCTACGTACTAAGCTGTTACCACTACCGTACACCTTCAATACTGTCATCATCGACGCGGATAACATCCGGAAACGGATATGTAAAACAATAGCGAGGGGATATCGAACCTGTTCACACCCGTTCAATGTCGTTTGAATACCTTCTCCCGCCTAACATCCTTCTCCCGCCTAACATCCTTCTCCCGCCTAACATCCTTCTCCCGCCTAACATCCTTCTCAACACACCACGAAAACACTCTCAGCGCCTCCAGATGACCTTCTTACCACCTTTGATACCCTACAAACACAGTCCGTTTACCCTGTTGCCGTGTAAAGGGGTTGAGGGGTTGAGAGGTTATTGCATCCAGCATCAGCCTCTATCCTCCTGGTACGGATTACAAGACTCTCGAGTTGGGTTGGGTGGGCACTGATACGGGACACGATCGATTTAAATCACCTCGCGAGGTCTTGAAACTGCGCATGATGGACTGTACTTACTCTTTTGCTATAAGGCCGGGTGGGTTGCAGAGAGGATAGGGATGTACAATACCTGTCAGACACCACCAGTTGCACTCACCATGTCCTCCTTGTGCCAGTGCCAGTGCCAGTACTGCCTCGGGACTCTGCACACGCCTCTGCTCATTGGGGTGTATATCTGGGATTGCCGGTGTCGTCGTAGCTGGGAGGTGGCCCTGAGACGGAGGGAAAAGGCTTGGGGTTGGAGATAATGGTCATGAGGGATTCTCTATCTGGATGAAGGTGGTGTCTTTCCACGGCGAGGGCACAGATTCAAAGACTTGAAGGCCGGGAATGCTTGTGGATAGTACCTAGTTCCTAAGTCGGGTTGGTCGAAGGGGATATGCTCCGCTCGGTGACGGCGGGAAGCTGCCATTCTCGGGAAATATTTGCGCATGGCCGGAGCAGCCTTGCTGGCGTCCCATTCAACAGTTCACATGAAAATAAAATTTGGTCATCAGAGTGAAGCAAGCGCCATCTCATTTTCATTAATCCCAGATGGCCTACCTATAGAAAGCTACCCTTCTGGAACCTCCCCCCAAAGTTGGCAGCCCTGTTCAGCAGCTGGCGCTTCTGCGAGTTGCTAATCTGCCCGCCGACCTTCATATCCTTCTCCCAGTCAAACGCCCGCTTGCTCGGATCATCCTCCTCCTCCTCGCCGGGCTTCAGCACCCCCGCCCGGTCCCGCCCGGCGTCCCTCGCGGCCTGGTGTTCCTCGACCAGGCTCCGTCCGCGCGTCTGCTCCGTGAACGCGCGGATCTTGTCCTCGTCTGCACGTCTTGTCGAGGAAGAAGGTTTCTTGGTACTGCCTGCGGTGGACGATGAGGGTGCAGAGGCTGAGGGGTCTTCCCGGCCTAGGACGGCGTTGGCGATCCGCCGCGCTTTCTCCTCGGGCGTCTCGGTCCAGATACTGCTTACCCCGCCGCCGCCGCCGGAAGGTTTGTCCGCGGCGGATCGGCCGCTGGCGAATTTGCGGCTTTTGAGCTTGGTTGGGTCGGGCGCGCGGTAGCCGCTGCTTGTGGGCGGGGCGAGCATCCAGTCGTCGCGCTTGGGAACTGCGGGTTCTTCGGGAGGAAGGAGGGCGGAGGGGGTTGGAAGGGCGGGACCGGAGCTTGGGCGGTTGGCGGCGGATGGGAGCGCGGGACCCCAGTCGGAGTCGGAATCTGTGTCGGAGTCGGGGTCGGGGTCTTGGGTCGGACGCTCGGAGAGCGGCGCCGGGGGCGGGGCGGGGCCGAGGATGCGTTTGGTTGTTGGTGGAGCGGCTGGGCCGATTTTCGAAGGCGGCGCCGGGCCGGTGTCTGAGTCGGAGGATTCGTCGTTGAGTGGGATTTCGTCCTGATTTGTGGATAGTGAGGGTGGTAAGGTTGGTCCGATGGGTGGCTTTGGGCCTGTTGAACCGCTGCTCTTGTCTTGCTCGCTCGGTTGTGGGGGACGGGTGGGACCTATGGACGGTCCCGATATTGTTGGCTTGTGTGATTCAAGAGCGGGAGGCGCGGGGCCCGGTCCAAAGCCGTCGTCTGAAGAGCCGTCATCGAGATCAATCTCATCTTGGTTCTCTCGACGGGTTGCTTTGGCGCGCGGCGCAACGTGCGACATGTCGTCTTCGGGCGTGCGCTTGCGCTTCTGGAGGTGCGGAGGAAGCTCGGGTCCTATGGAAGGCATCTTGAACACTGCAGGCCAGTTGTGGCACCGATTGATACCTGGATGTCGGAAATAGTGTTCTCTGTATGTGACTGACGACAAACGCGGGTTGCGATGATGGAGGTGACACTGCGACGGTTGGTTATCGATAAGAATCCTAGAGACGGGCGCACCTGGTGGTTGGTTCGCTGTGGGTCTGCCGCTGCGTTGCGTCCAAGCTCTGGCAAGGTAGGTCCCCGAATGCTGAGGCACATGCGTAAGTTGGAAGTTGGGTACCTCGAAAGCGCACTCAATCTTCGAACTTTGAACGATCCTTAGTCACGCCGATTCCAATTTGGAACAGACAGCTGTGCACCTCTAGCTCGTAGCACACGTCGCTGGTGATTATAGCACACACCTTTCCCATAGCTCTGGGCTGCGTTCCGACGTTCCCGCTGGTTGTCGCTTCGAGGTCCATCGCGCCAAGCCTGCGAGTACGAAGCGCAGCCTCCCAGCCCACCACGACCACTTTCGCCCGTGTCTTGTCCACAGCACCATGCAGTGCGCGAGACGTGCCCGATGAGCCCGAGTTCGCCGCGGAGTGATGATGGACCGGAGGCTATCATGGAGGACATACCGGATCCGTCCCCTGCCGACGAGCACAGCTCGAGCGACGAGGAGACTGTGAAGGGCGACCGCGATGACGACCACATCGTCGACATTCTCCACGAGGAGCGCCAGTCTTCCACAACGCCAGTTCCCACCATTGGCGGCACCTCTATTCGGAACCGGTACCGCGAGCTGGTCGAGGCTCAGCAGGACACCGCGTCCGAGGATGGATCGACCGATGCGATCCCTCGCAATGCTGGGAGCCCCGTCGACTCGTTGCTCTCCATCCCGGACGACTCTCCTTCCGTTCAGGTACGCCATATGCGTGGACTGCCTGGATACTTCCGGCGTAGAACTAACCTGTGCGCAGGGCTCTGTCATCTCGTCGCCTGCGAGCAGCAGTGTGCTGCCTCGTCACTTATCTCGGCCGAGCCTTGGAAACCTGACGCCTTCCTTTAGACCTTTCGATAGGAGGTTCCAGTCCCGAATATCGTCTCCCAGCATCGCCTCCTCCCGACCTTCCTCGCCCGCCTTCCTGAGCAGCCACAGCAGAACGGTATCAGTGAACAGCCAGCTGCTTCTCGATCCAAACGACACTGAGTCTCCATCACCACCATGGGAGGTTGTACGCTGGACAAAGCTGAAAAAGTTGAATGGACAGGCGTTTTCTGAAGCAGGAAAGAGAAACTTTGGGGCTCCCACGTGCCTTGCCGTTTCAGCTTCAATCGTAATAGGGACAACAAAGGGCATAATATTAATCTTCGACTACAACCAGAACCTGAAAATGATTCTCGGTCCCGGGACAAAAGGTTCGGTTTTCCGTTGTGCTGGTTTACTGTGAAACTGACCGGCTCTAGCTGTTGAATCTGGGCCCATCACCTCGGTTGCAATCTCGGCAGACCACACCACCGTGGCTGGCGGACATGCAGATGGTAGCATCTTCACTTGGGACACCACTCGAGGCGCATCGAGGCCGTTTCTGAGCATTCCCCATCTGGATCCATCGCAACTGCGCCAGCGGACCCAGGACGGCCACCTCCCAAATGTTGCCGTAACCCACCTCGGCTTTCTTGGTACCCGTCATACCGCACTGGTATCCGCAGATGATCGAGGAATGGCATTCTCACATTTGGCAACCCGCGGCACTGGTGCGCTTGGCCGGTCTGTGAAGACGACCCGGATACTTGGCCGATATCCAGATTCAAAGCCACTGTCTGGAAAGACGCTCAAGCCGAGCACCGTGTTGGCCTTTGCTGCCCTGCCGCTTGGAAATGTCGAAATAGCAACAGATAATATGGGGCTAACGGCTATGCTCACGCCGTATCTGCTGGTTATCGTCTCGACTACCCCGATCGCCCAGACGCAACACAAGTCAGCACGGCCAAAAGAGGTGGCCGCCCATAGTGCCATGACGGGCTGTCTGGCTTGGTTTCCCGCGGTGAAGCTTAAAGTGGCCGATCCGATAACGGGCAGCCAAATGTCAAAGGTCAAGCTCGTGTATTGCTGGTCCAACGTGTTGACTGTCCTGGATGTCGACGAGATACCCGAATCGGACAAGGACAAGCCTCCATCCCTCAAGTTCCGGGCTCGCAGCCGGTGGAAATGCGAAGAACCAATAGTTGCCGTGCAGTGGCTCAGCCGATCGGTCTTGACAGTCCTGACTATCAGCCAGCGACTCATAGTGCTCGAAGACCGCAGCATGAGGATGACCGAGGCCTTCGACCTCATCCACAAACACATCTACCATGTGGATCTGTTCTCGAAACAGCTCCATTCGCTCGTGGAACAGCTTGATGAGGATGATATGTCTATGCATGGCGTGGTCGCCGACGCCTTTTACATGAGTTTCAAGGCGTATAAAGGGCGGCTCTACCTCCTGGGTTTTAACGATGTGTCAATCGGAGCACTCTCGAACTGGGCCGACCGGCTCATCGCCATGATGGAAAATGGCGATTATCTGGGGGCTATCCAACTGGCTACCTCGTATTATACGGGCGATGCCAACAAACTTACGGTCGGACTACCCGAGGATGCGGCCTCACGACATGCCATGGTGCTGGACAAACTGATGGAGATCATGAGTGCATCTCTGAAGTACGCATTCGGGCAAAGGCAGAAAGCTACGGGAACCGTAGATGACGACCATCTGAGACAACTTGCGGAGACGTGCTTCGTCGGTAGTCAGTGTGTCGGGGACAATGACTTCCTCTTCGACGAAATGTACGAATGGTATGAGGACGCTGGCGTCGAAGGCATCTTCCTTGAAATCTTGGAGCCGTACATCCTCGACAAGACCATTACCGCCGTCCCGCCAGTGGTGATGAAAGCTTTGGTCACCCATTTCGTCAGCAAAGGATGGGAGAGCCGACTGGAGGAGCTGATCTGCCATCTGGATACCGCTACACTTGATCTCGACCAGATCACGGTTCTCTGCAAGCGCCATGGTCTCTACGATGCTTTGATCTATGTGTGGAACCAAGCTCTAGGAGACTACATCACCCCGTTGTTCGATCTCCTGGCGTTACTCGTACCGCTGATGAAGGACGGGGAATATACAGGATCAGCCAACTCGACTGAAGACGAAGCCGAGATGAACGCGCTCAAGATCTTCACCTATTTGTCGTACATTCTCACCGGGCGGGTCTATCCTACGGGCGACACGATCCCGGACGCGTTTGCCCAAAAGGCCAAGGCCGAGCTGTATTGGTGTCTCTTCTCGGGAAAGAGTATCACTTGGCCGAAAGGCAGCAACAAGCGATTTCTTACGAAGCCTACACAATCCGAGGAACCATCATTCCCGTATCTACGAATGATCCTTAAGTTCCATGCTCCTGACTTCCTCAGCGCACTTAATGAGGCCTTCGAAGACTCATTTCTTAATGATTCGCCAGAGCGACAAATGAATGGGAGCCCGGGTCGAGATTTGCCAGAGGAGCAGATTTTCGGCCTCACCGTTGATAGGCAGTACATCGTCTCGATATTAATGGAGCTCATGAACCCCACGGATTTCCCTCCGACCGATACCATCTACCTCGATATGTTCATCGCGAGGAATCTTCCAAAATACCCACAATACCTCCTTTTTACCGGCTCGACGCTCACCAAGGTGCTGACCGGGCTGTGCAACTACCCTGGCGAAGACCTCTTCGAGGATGCGCAGCTGAGCTCCGAGTACCTGCTGTCTGTTTACCAGCCACCCGACAACTCAGATCTGATACCTCTCTTCAAGCGGGCGGGGTTCTACCGTATTCTCAAGCGCATCTATAAGACCGACAAGCAATACGGAAGGCTCATTCAGACATACTTTGAAGATCCTGACGACCGCGACGCCGTCTTCGACTGTATACAGAGCTGTTTGGATCCGACGGGCGGTCTGACACGGCGTCAAATCCAGGATGTACATAATGTCATCAAGGATAACGCGGCGGAGCTGGTCAAGCTTGACCCTCAAAGGGCGGCGAAGACAGTAGCGGGCAACTCCCCGGAGCTCCACCGGCACCTGTTGGATTCGGTATCTGACCACCCGCACCTCCAATATGATTATCTCCGAACAATACTGGAGCCGGAGGAAGGGACATCGCTGGATACGCCGCCCGACAAGGATCTGATTGAGCAGTATGTCCAGCTCATGTGCAGGTTCGATCCGTCACATGTGTCGGACTATGTTGGGCTTGTGCAGTCAACCGACTTGAGGCTGGAAATCCTTTTGCCAACCATGGAAGAAACGGGAGTCATTGACGCTGCGGTTATCCTCATGGCGAAGGACGGCCAGGCCGAGGAGGCAATGAAACGCCTGACCAAGCACCTTGGGACGCTTGAGTCTGCATTACATGGTCTCTTAACTGGAGTTCAGGACGACGGTGGATCCATCGATTTGCAACGCTCGGCAGAAGAACTCATGGAATCCCTACAGAAGTACGTCTTGGTGGGGATATGGCTCTGCAAGGGACAAACCAAGACTGTCAGGGACGCTGGTGGATCGCGCCGTCGTCAGAAATCACCTGCTACAGATGCCCTGTCGCCGGACGAGAAACTGTGGCTCGATCTGATAGATACAGCAGTGCAAACCACCAAGCAGCTTTCAGCGGATTTGCAGTCAGTCTCGGCTGCGCATTTGCCGATAACCAACGGAGAGACCACGCACCAGCAGCCCGCCCCTTTGTTAGATACAGAGAAGCTGTTGACGTTGCTTCGGTCCCTGGTCCAAAATACCTTTACAGCCCTCCTGACATCGACCTCGACACCTCCGGCATCTGGCGCGGCGGGCAGAAATACGGCTGTGATTGGGACGAACTTGTCATTCCTACGCATCCTCCGCGCATTCCTGACGCGAGCTGCGGCGTCATCGCCCAACCTTGCAGACCTGCGTGCTGTGCTCTCATCGATATTCGCTGCTTACGCGTATGAGGAGTCGATCCTGCGTCTGTCCAACCGACTCCTGGAGCGCAGTTTGTTTGTCAGTGTCAGCGAGGCAGTGCAGCTCCGTCAGCGCGGATGGCGGCCCAGAGGCTCAACGTGCGAGGCGTGTGGACGTCGCGTATGGGGTCCGGGCGTTGCCGGCAATGTCTTTGAGGCTTGGGAAGAGCGTCAAGCGGGAGAGCAGAAGCAACGACTGCTCAAAACAGCGCTCTTGTCGCCCTCGTCATCCGAGACTAGAGGCAGGATGAAGGGCGGAAGTGCGCTAGCTTCACCTATTGAAGAGGAGTACGATGGAAATGGGAAGGGGAAAGGCAAAGACCTGAGCCCGCGACTTGGACAGGAAGAGCTCGAGGCGCTCAATGCGCTCCGACTTAATGGCCAGAGCGAGGCAGCCCAGAACGGCGAGGGAGGACAGGGGAGCAATGGCCAGCTTATGGGACTGGCACGAGAAGCGTCCCCTCGGAACAATGGAGGACCGCTGTTGGGGCCGCTGGTGGTTCTGGCCTGCAGACACATCTACCACCAAAGCTGTCTGGAGGAGCTCCAGACCAAGCAAGGGACGCAGCGGGGAGGACGGTACGGGAAGGAGTGGGAATATCGATGTCCTATCGACGGGTAGGACCTGAGGGTATTTACGAGACCATCTTGTATATGTTCATGACCCATATTATGTAATCCTACTATTAGCCACATGGCAGTTTTTTATTATTTTGGGGGTTTGATTCCGACTTTGTTAATTCTTGGTGTTGTGTCGATGTCAATAGGGGCTGGAAACTGGTTGGAAAGGGGCCAATTTGGCGCTTGGGCCAGGCTGATCTGCGCCCCTGAGTCCCTGCAGCGGCAGCAGTTCCAACCGCGCTGTTCCGACCGCGCTGCTCCACCGCAACACAGATGAACCTCCAATTCAGCACCAGATCTGTCTTTGACTGCCCGCGCTCCAACCTGACAACATCCTGATGTCAGCACCATGTCGGTAACATCCGAGGAAGAAGAGGAGGGGCCTCTGCTCTCGGAGGAAAACAACGTCTCAGACAACGACGGCTCCACCTCGGGCGAAGAGGAAGAAGACGGCGACGAACCGCTTCCCCCACCACAGCCCTTTTCGCAACACACGTTCGCGCCGCCTTTCTACGGCCGCCCGCCGACTCCGCTCCCGCCCTCGCCGTCGCTGACCTCGCTGCTGCGCCCGTCGCGCCCGACGACGCCCGACCAGTCGGACGACGACAACCCCGCCGAGCCGGTGCCGCGCGCGAGCCCCAAGGTGCCGACGTACGAGTACTACGGCTTCGTGCTGTACCTGTTCAGCACGCTCTCGTTTTTGTTATATCTCCTGTGGAGCTACCTGCCGAGCCCGTTCCTGCACGCGCTGGGGATTTATTACTATCTCAACCGGTGGTGGTCGCTCGCGATCCCGAGTTTTTTGGTGATGACGTATGTGTATATATACGTCGCGCTAGCGGCGTATAACACGGAGATCTTGACGCTGCCGCTGAGCAGTATCGAGACGGTGGTGGACGAGGCGGCCAAGGTTGCCGTGGTGGATTCCAAGGGGAGGATCAGGGCGGATGGGAGGGGGAGGCGGGAGAGGGAGAGGTACTGGCGTGAGGGCGCGGCCGAGGGGACGACTAGCCTGCTCACGCCGGGGGGCGGGCTGAATTGGCGGGCGGTTTGGAATGAAGGGACGGATGCGGTCATGGATGTGCCGCTGGCCGGGGTTTGTGAGGTGCTCTATGGGGAGGGGAGGGACTATGATGAGGAGATGGAGGAGGGGGATAAGGATGTGGTTATTGTGAGGGTTTAGATGGGTTGGACTGCATTGGGTTGGCACGGCGTTTAGATACCCCCTTGACATGATTACCATCGATGAGCAAAAAAGAAACATGATTACTGGTGCCAGACCCGTGTCGTTGTTGAGTTGGATCTTGGGAAAGGTACCTTGCCCAGCGAAGCAATAATCAAGACATGAAAAGCACACGGCACCCACTTCGTCTGCAAAATATAGCACATCAAACTGTCGATTCCTCCAAATCATCTCCCTACTGTGTCTCGGAACCGATATGTACTGTTGATCACAGAGCTTGCCAAACCGCCTGCCAGTAAACCCTAACCCTGAACCGCCCCTCCAACTATCCCGCCATCTCCATTTGCGATTTGGGGAACGCGACAAGCTCTCCTGTGAATTTTGTCTCGACAAACTTATCACCACCAAACAAAAACGGCTCCTGGCTTAGCAACTACCTCCTGCTATCCGCCACAGTATTAATCCGTCTCCATCATGGCTCAGCAGCAGCCTCTCTCTTCGTCGGTGCAACCGACCGACATCTACGGCGGAGGTAGGTCATTTCGAGCTTCGAGCTCCTCAAGCAAAGCTTCAAATCGCAGGTCGCCAATTGATCGCCGCTGACCGCTCCCCACGCAGATGAGGTTTCCGCACTGGTTCTCGACCCCGGGTACTGCCATACGCGAGCCGGCTTCGCGGGCGAGGAGATGCCCAAGCAGCTTGTTCCGTCCTTCTACGCGCACGTCGACGGCCACGACCTCTTTGGCGACGAAGTGCTGATTCCCCGCGCGAATCTCGAGGTGCGCAACTACATGAATAAGGACAGTGTGGTGGAAGACTGGGACGCGGCTACCAAGCTCTGGGAGCACGTGCTGGTCAAGCACCTCCAGCCGGCGCGACCGACGCCGCCCAATAAGAACGGGCTCAACGTTAGCGACGACGGCGACGTAGCCATGGACGAGGCCGACAGCGCGGAGCAAACCGATGGGTTGGAGAAGCCACTGGCCGAGAATCCGCTGCTCATGACGGAGGCGCCGTGGAACGCGCCTAAGGCGCGCGAGAAGGCCATCGAGCTTGCCATGGAGTCGTGGGGCTGTCCTGCTTTCTGGCACAGTAGGACGCCTGTGCTGGCGTCGTTCGCGGCGGGCAAGGCGACGGCCCTGGTGGTTGACGTCGGCGGCGCGAACACGAGCGTCACGGCCATTCACGACGGCATGGTGCTCAAGCGGTCGATCCAGCGGTCGCCCGTCGGCGGTTTGTGGCTGAGCAGCCAGATCCGCGCCATGTGGGAGAACAGCGATCCCAAGGTCGAACTAGTGCCCACGTTTATGGTCGAATCCAAGAGGCCCGTCGAGGCCAACGCGCCGGCCGACTACCGACCTCGCAAGTTCAATTTTCCGATCTCGGATTCGTTCCGCGCCTTCGAGGAGGAGCGGGTGCTCACGGATTTCAAGGAGTCCGTCGTCGAGGTCTGGCGCGGTCCGGGCCGGTATCAAGCGCCTGGAAACGAGGACTACGCGAGGGGCCAGCCCGGACGCGTGTTCGAGATGCCAGACGGGAGCAACCAGATGTGGCGCCACGAACGGTACAAGGTGGCCGAGGGCATGTGGGACGACATGGCAGCCTACTCCACGGGTGTCAGCGACGAGCTCCGTCTCACCAAGCAGCAGACGATCCCGAATCTGATCCGGCAGTCGCTCGAGGGGGTTGACGTCGACCTCCGGCCCAACCTGCTGGGCAACATCGTGGTCACGGGCGGCACCAGCCTGCTCAACGGCTTCAACGACCGGCTTAATCTCGAGCTCACGGCTATGTACCCCGGGATCAAGATCAAGATCCACGCGGCCGGCCTGAGCAGCGAGCGGCGGTTTGGTGCCTGGATCGGAGGCAGTATACTGGCCAGTCTGGGGACGTTCCACCAGATGTGGATCTCGAAGAAGGAATATGAGGAGAACGGGCCGGGTATCGTGGAGAAGCGGTGTAAGTGATTTCTCGGTGCAGAGAGGTTAACGAGGTGAGATTTCACGTTTGGGAACGGAAGCGTATGATTCCTGGGGAAACGGGTTGGGACACTTTTTGTTACAGGCGTATGGAGTTAGACGAGCCTGTCGGGCTTGGATGGAGGTCCAAAACAAAATTCATGTAACGTTTGTCAGGCAGGCAGGCGGTAGAGAATCGATATACTCTACATGCGGTTCTCCTACTTCTGATGAGAGCGAGTTGCTACTTTATCTACGGCAGAATGTTCCCACCCGGCCATCTCGGCCACACATCCACCACCTCGTCCTCTCTTCCGTTATCATTCCTGCTGTCGACAATCACGTAATGCCCAAAGCAAGCACCGGCAATACAGCTATGGTTCGGCCACACGCGGACCTTGTCGCCCACGGCCAGCGGGATTTGTTTTTCGGGGGCGTCGCCGTTCCAGACGAGCACGCCGTGCTCCTGGCTGATCCGTCCGACCTGCCAGCCGCCGTGCACCCGGGGAAAGTCAGGGCCGGGCGGGGGGTTGCCGGCCGCCGCGCCCCAGGGCTTCAGGATGCCCCAGCCGGAATAGTCGCGGCCGGGGACGGCGCCCTGGTCTGAGACCGGCTCGCGGCCTAGGGTTAGGCTGCCTGCTGCTATTAGGGCTTCTGTTGTTGAGGCTTTGCCTCGGGAGGGGTAGACTTTTTCTTTTTAGTAGATGTCTCTTGTTTTTGTTGGGTGGGTAGGGTAGGGTTTAAGGGAGGGGGGGGGGACATACCGGAAGCCACCTCGGCCAGCACGGAAATGGCTATATCGTCAGCCGTCATGAGCGAGGCATCCCGCGCGTGCGTGGCTAGCTGCTGCAGGTCGAGAGTCGGATATACGCCCGCGTGCACTTCGAGCTGGAACCCCTCGGCCTTGAGCTCGGCCAGCTGGTTCTGGACCGTCGTCGCCGTCGCCGGCGCATCAGTCCCCCCGTCTTTGCCGCCTGAAGAAGAAAACAGGGGGTGCTGGATCGCCGTGGCCGTGGGCGTCGCGCCGACGGATAACACGAGATCGTGGCCGGGGGACTTGGACCGGATCAGCTTTGCCACGCCGGCCAGGCCGCCGAACTCGTCGGCGAGGTAGTCCATCGCCGACCACGTCTCGCGCAGCGCGTAGCTGTGGCCCGCGTGGCAGTAGATGCCGTGGAGGATCGCGTCTCCGGAAGTCTCGGCGGCGAGGGCCGCGTCGATCAGCTCGGCGCAGGCGGGGGACGAGGGGACCACGCCGGCGCGGCCGTAGCCTGCGTCGATCTTGAGGAAGATGGGCACTGGGGACAGGCCGAAGGCGAGGGCCGAGACGGAGGCGAGTTGGGCTGGGTTGTCGATTAGGACCGAGAGCGAACCTGGGCCGGCTTGGGAGAGGAAGGTCCGGAGGCGCGGGACGGCCGAGGGGAAGAGCGGGAAGCCGAGGAGGACGTTGGCGCGGCGGTTGGAGGACTGGTATTCTTTGACCAGGGGGAGGAGGTTCTCGACGTCGGTGACGGTCGAGCCGATTAGGGATACCGGGCCGGTGTCGCCGACTTGGAGGCGGGTTAGTTCTAGTGTCTTTTTGTTTGTGTTTACACGTATTAGCTGGCTGGCTAGAAGCTATTCCCACCACTGTGGTAATAGTAAGTGGTGGCTCGCCTTGTGCGTCTTGACGTGGGCGCGCCACAACAGGCCGAGTCGCTTCGTTGCCTCGAGCATGCGCTCGCAGTTCGTCGTCACCTTGGCCAGGTCGAGCACTACCGACGGCGTGGGCACGTCGTGCAGTGTCTTGCCGACCAGCTGGGCGCGGAGGCGCTGTTTACGGGTGGGGTCGAGAGCCATGGTGGTGGTGCCTATTGTCCCTATTTTCCCTATTGTCCGTTGCGAGAAGTGAAGTTTATCTATTGTGCTCAATACGCCTAATACGAGTCGCTATCTTAGTCGGGTCCGATACGCGGTGCGGGGCAGCGGGTTCCTCTCTTGCAGTGCACTTCTCTCGAAGTACACTATTCCGTAACTCTTTCTCCTCACTTTCACACTCAACTTGGAGGCGTTGAAGACACAACCGACAGCAAATCCGAGACTGCTTCCTTCTCAACTTGATTTCCGTCTGCAAACGCACGGATATCTCCTTCGCAGCCATCGTTGGATTTAGGGATTTACTGCATCAGAAACTTCTCCAAACTTTACCTCCGCAATCCTCCGCAATACTTTCATCCTCCGCCAAGTCTCCAACGGCAGCTGTCGTCGTTTCTTCTAGAGTACAAAGACGCACGGACCACGGCAGCGGCCGGACCCACTTGAGCCGCGCATCGAACGCAGCCAGAGGCAGGCAGGTGGCGCTGAAAGTCATCACTTAAATTCCTTCCACGACAGACTTCCACACGCCATCCCCGCTCCGTCGCTCGACTCTCCAGGGAACCCGGCAATCTCGCACCTCGCCGTCTTCGCTGCACACGCCGCTTCGCCATCCCACCGGCGAGAGGCTCCTGTCATGATCTAACCTGCGGGCCGCGCAGCTTTGGGAGGAGATTGGGGGATCGCTGATTGCGAGAGAGAGAGAGAGAGAGACGACAACCGCGCGAACGATAGCCAACATGGCTACCACCAACCCCGAACTCGACTTCGCAGCCCTCAACGACGAGGGCTGGAGGGCGCAGGAGGCCCGCGATGAGGCCGCCATTGCCCAGCTCAGCGCGAGCTTTGGCGAGACGGGCGGCGCGCTCAACAGCATCCTCGACAAGGTTGCTTCCGGCGGCGAGATCGATCAGGCGGGAAAGGCCGACGATGCCATCGATTACGAGGACATGGACCTTAGCGATGACGACCTCCCCGACGAGGAGCCCAGCGCGACGGGCGGCCACGGTGATCTCCCGGGCCTGACGGACGATGGTGGCACCAGCAACGACACCGATGACCTTTTCGGAGGGGATGTCCCCTCGTCGCCCATGGAACTCGATCACGGCCTCCGCTCCTCGCCCCATCCCCTCGATGCCGATGCCGACGACCAGATCCACCTCGGACCGCCTGGCGGCGAGTCGCTCCAGGACCTCCGGTTCCTCAACTTCGACCACGACGAGGGCCCCGGCGAAGGCAACCAAGATCCGAATATCCCCGCGCCGGCGGAGAATTTCATCGACACGGTCAAACAAGCGTGGCCTGGTTTCGAGGAAAATGCAATTCTCAACTGGAATGAACTCTTAAAACCCAAACAGGCACACTGGATCTCCAAGAAGCCGGCCAAACCGCCAAAACCGTTGGTCCCGTCCAAGCTCAGTCTCGAACTCGATGCCGACTACGAGAAGCACTTCAGAATCCCGGGCCCGGCCGCCTCTTCGGTATACCAGAGGATACGGAATGCTGAGATGCATGGGCTGGTCTGTCTGGAGGAACCGGAACCTGTGCAACAAGCCGAGCTGGAGGTGTTTGTGGATGACGACGAAATGGACTCGCAGCCCATCGGCGGATTTACGCTGCAGGACATTGCCACGATATGCCATGACTGGGACTCGGTGATCGCTATGGGCGAAATTCAGGCGGTAGTCGCGGAGCCAAAAGCGGACAGATCCATTAAGGGTGAATTTGACGACGGCGAAGAGCTTGACGATGCCTTCTGGGAAGACGCGCCTACTAAGAAGAGACGGGTCGAGATTCCTCATGGCCTGCCTCCGATCCCCCAATTCACGGCACCAAACTTCGACAACTTTGAAGAGGCGACGGCCAAGCTCGGCAAGCGAGTTCTGCTTGATATGAATGATCCGTATCTCCTCATCGACGATGCCGACTCCGGACGGGCACAAAAGCGGAGGAAGACGCAGCACAAGATGATCCGTCTGGCGAATGGCAAGCTCGGCAGAGAATTGGGGCAACGATTCAACTTCTCGTCAGACGCTGCCTACGACGCGCTGAAAGAAAACAACCAGAACAGGGTGCGCGCCACGCTGGCGAGCATCCCTGTCGAACACAGCATGACGGCTCAGCGGCTCCAGTGGCCGTACTACAGGGTCAAGCTGGCGGCCAGCGATCCTCACAGCTACCACCGCCCGCTGCTCAATCCCAAGAAAGATGCTGTTGGTCAGATCAAATTCAGCAAGCCCAACATCGTCAAACGGAAGCTTCTTAAGGGGAAGCGGGTCAGCGAGATTTTCAAGCAGTCGCAAGATCTGAGCATGAACGACAACTCGACAGCCATTCTGTTCGAGTATTGCGAGGAAATCCCCACCGTCCTTTCCAACTTTGGCATGGGTCAAAAGATCATCAACTACTACCGCCGCAACAAGGGCGGTGATACGCGTCCGGAGAAGCGTGATCTCGGCGAACTCGTCATTCTCATGCCTGAGGATCGCTCACCATTCGCCATCTTTGGGCACGTGCATCCGGGCGAGATCGTCCCTACGCTTCATAACCAGATGTTCCGCGCCCCGATATTCAAGCACAGTCCGAGGCCGACGGATTTCATCATCGGCCGCAGCAGTACCGGTCAGCATGGTTCGTCATGGTACATCCGCAATATCGACCACCTCTATGTCGTGGGCCAAACCCTGCCATCTATGGAGGTGCCGGGCCCACACTCACGACGCGTTACCAACATCGCCAAGAATCGTCTCAAGATGGTGTCGTACCGCCTTCTGCGACGTGGCCCGCCTGTGACGTTGCATGATATCACCAAGCACGTTGCAGACTCGAATGAGTCGCAGAACCGCCAGAAGCTCAAGGAGTTCCTCATCTTTAGGAAGGAGAGCAAGGATTGGGCACTACCCGAGGGTGAGGAGATGATGAACGAGGCTGGGATCCGTGCTCTCGTCAGACCCGAAGAAGTCTGTCTGCTCGATGCGATGCAGGTCGGTGCCCACGAGCTGGAGAACGGTGGTTATGAAATCAACGACGGCGACAAGGATGAACTCGCCGACGCGGCGGATGAGCTGCAACCCGATGCGCTCGCCGGCAAGATGGCGCCCTGGAGGACAACCAAGGCGTTTATCGATGCCAGTCACGGCAAGGCCATGCTTGCCGTCCACGGCGTAGGGGACCCGACCGGTAAAGGGCTGGGAATAAGTTTCCTACGGACCTCCATGAAGGGAGGTTATCTTGAACAACTTCAGGGCCCCATGGCCACGTCGGCAGATGCCATAGAGCGGCAACGCAAAGCCAACGGCGGTCACATGTACAATGTCAAGAACCAGGATACGCTCTATACCGAGGCTATCACGGACATCTGGAACCGACAGAAGGAAAGTCTACAGGATGAGACGAAGCACGACGACGACGACGTCCTTGTGCAAGAGGATGAGGACGACCGATTCAACGTCAATACCAGTCAAGCGGTAGCCACGCCTGTGGTGGAAGGCATGAGTCAAGTCACGCAGAGCGGCGCCGACGGGAACAAGAGGAAAATGAAGATTACGCGCGAGATCAGATCCGACGACGGGACCGTGCGCACTGTCACAGAACTTGTGCATGATCCGGCTGTCATCATGCAGTATATCAAGAAACGGCGGCAGCAAGACCTTGAGAGGATTGAGTAAGTATTGGCAGAGTCTGCTGGGGATATGATGCTAACGGGGAACAGCATTTACAATGCACAGCTCACGGGTGACGCGCTGAAGGACAGTCTTATTCTTGATCTGTAAGTGATTGATGGCATGAACCTGAAATTTTTGGCTAACTCGTTGCAGTGCCCGGAAGGAAGAGGAACGTCTGATCAAGAACCGAGAGCGCAGCAAGAAGCGCGACAAGCAGAAGAAGCTCCAGGCCAAGATGGCGGGCGGTCTGCCTGGGGGTGAGGATGGATCTCCGGAGCCTGCGACGGAGAAGGCGACGGGCACTACGCGGAAGTGCGCAACTTGTGGTCAGATTGGGCACATCAAGACCAACAAAAAGTGAGTTTTTTGTTCTGTCTATCTGAACAGCTACTAATTATTGTTCTAGGTTGTGTCCCATGCTCAACGGGACGATAGCCCGCGACCAAAAGGAGGACGACACGGCCAGCTTGGGGTCGATCAATGCGCCCGTGGCCGCCAGCTTCAAGAACATTATCTGAGGTTGTGTTTTTTTTTTTTTTCTCTTTCTGTTTCTGCATGCATGGGGAAATCGGGGGGCAAATGGCCAAAGAAACCATCGGAGTTTAGGTTATTCGGCATGTAATATCCGGGACTTGGGAATTAGGTATGGGGTTTTTTTTTTTAAGCGGCTGTATTGTACATGGGAATCCGGGGTTTGTGTCGATACATGGCGGGAGCGCGCTTGTCCGTCCGGTCCGATGCGATCGGAGAAGATGGGGATTTGAAATGCGCTGAAACAAAAATTGGAATGGCGGCGGCGGCGGCAGACCGGTTTGCCGGGAGAGGGATAGGAGGGATACTGTCACTGGGGGGTATCTAGAAGGGAGTGTGTTATTTGGGATGGGCGGGAGCGAGAGGAGAGTGTGCCGGTTGCCCGCGCCCGCCGGCCGCCCGGCGACGTCTGCGCCACTGTGCTGCTGCTCCCTCGGTGAGTCCTGCGTGATGGGCGGAAGCGAGAAAGAAGAATGAAAGAACTAAAATCTTTTTTTGAGTGGTGTTTAAGAGATTCCATCGTGGTTCATGGTTGAGTGAGTGACGGTTACGCAGTATGTCGAGTGGGCGTGGATCACGGATGGTGGACTGTATGGATCAGGGATTGTGGGTTGTGGATCGGGGATGGATGGATGCTCATGATCATGATTTGAGATGTGGCCCGCTCGGTTGACGAGCGAGACTGGTGATACGTTTTTCAAGCTTTGATCAGGTGTTGCTGTGTTTTACTGGTGGGGGTTGTGGTTCAGGGGGGATCTGGAGAATTGGAGATATGTGTGTGTGTTTACGGATAGGGAGATAGATACCTTGAGTTCTTCGTCGTTGTTGCATCTTATGATAGGGTATGGTTGGTCATTGTTGAATTAACTGGTTGTTCTGACTACCTTGGCTATCTCGTGACGATTTTACAGAGGACGCTGAACACGCTGAACACGCTGACGACGATGATTATCTTGCAGAAGATCAAGATCAGACGGGGGCATATGTAAGCTTGGAGGAGGGATAGGCTTTAGCATGTGTTCTCTCTCGATAGATACATATGTAGTTGAAGGAAGGATAGCATTCCGTTAGATGGCGACACGATTCACAGTTCTGGAGTTCACAAGTATGGAGTTCACAGTCCACGATCCACATCCACGACATACCACGACGTACACACATGAGGCTGAACACGCACCCGAATGATGTTGGTTGCAGAAGGACTGGGGCCGTGGAATGGTGGAGAAAGAGTGGGTGCAGTGCTGAGGTGGGGGGGAACACATGAAGTTTAAATTGATGATATTTTTGGAAAGATGCACAAGATGCACATACATGTATGCAGGTAAGGAGGCCCAAAATGCAGGTCCGCGGACGCTCGGCCGATTTCAGGGAACCGGTTAGATACCCGGTACGGCACGGTAGTATTCTTTCTTTCTGTCCCATTCTCTCTGGGATCCAGGAAAACCAAGATAGATGGGGTGGTAATGCAGCAACAGCAGCAGCAGCAAGCAGGTGATGATGCGGGTGGGGTGTACCTTGGGGGTGGTCCTGCGCGGCTGGCGGTTAGGGACGACCTACCTACCCACCGGGCAGTTATGTCATTACTTACAAACATCTCTATCTTGTACACTACAGAGGTAGGGGAGGGAAAAAAAACAAGAGAGCCTCGTCAGCCTTGCCGTGACCAGCGTTGTGGCCGTGTGTGTCTCGGTTCAATGCTCCGACGAGCGGCATTCGACAGATCATGGCTCATACGGTTTAGGGAGCCACGGTACGGTACGGAGTAATGCAGTGGAATGTGGAATCAAGCAGATGGAAGGCTGACGGACTTTTTTTCTTTCGGTTCGGGGCGATACAGGGTTACGAAAGGACACCAGCCACACTCACACACACGGTTTGCGGCGTGGTGATGGTCATGCAAAATCTGTTTCACCTTGAGAAAGAGTGAGGCTCGTGACGGGTTGGACGGGTGGACGGGTGGGACGGGAACAAGACGGGGTGGCTGAAGCACACCACACTGCCAGCAGATCACGGTGGCGTGCTGTGGAGGTGTAAGCCGGCAAGATCCGTCTTCTGGTTGGTCCCACGGCGAAACATCAAGGTCGGTGGGAGGAGTTTGGGGGAGGAGGGGAAAGCACTTTAACGCGGCGAGGCTGAGAACAAACGGCTGGAGAAAAGCGGATCCCATGAAACACCGATTTGCCGACTTCATTTGTTTGGCGAGTTTTCATTGCCCTGGCACAGCCCTACGACTCCCGATCAGCAGCGATAGGCGAGTCGGTTGATCGGATCAGATAACAGAACCCCCTCTCTAACGTTGTGGAGTGGAGAGGGTCCTGGGTCCTCGCACTTTTCACTTCCCGGACGAGTGGAGTCTTTGGAGACTACATAGATATACATGTAAAAAGGTAGGCAGTGTATACCTGCGTCCAACATCTTCCCCCGCAGGCCGTGATGCATGCATTGCAGCGAGGCGAGAAGGCCGGACCCCGGTGATTGGGAAAGGGTGACTCGAGCGGACGGGATGTAGCTATGTATGCATGCATGCAGATCTCGATAGGGCAGCAGAGAGAGAGAGAGAGAGGCACAGAAAGAAAATACCGGAAACGGGTGGTGGTTGTTTCTAACTTTGTCTCGGAGCCTCGCGTGGTTGACCCGCATCTTGCCCAACATGTATGGTGTTGTCCCTTGCCTAACCGCCGCCCATGCAGACGAGACAAGTCTTGGCCCTTGCTTTTGGGTCGGGTTCGATAGAGAGAGAGAGAGTGTGTGTGGTCTACTACCGGTGTGCCGGGTCCCTCTCCCTCCCTTTGTGATTTCATCAACGACGAAGACAGCCAAAATATCATGGACATCGGTACCAGCACCACCACAGACAAGCACTACCGGTCAGCAATGAGAGCAAAATACCTGCGGCAATGTAACTCTCTCCTCCCACAAAACTTCGTTCGTCTACGAAACGCGGTCGATAGTGTTCACATCTCACGCGGCTTTCAAGAACGGCGGAATGGGGGATGGGAAATATGGTGATTGGACGACAAGACGCCCATGAAGACGAGAATAGCTTTGATGGGAATGCGGGTGCGGGAAGCCCCTTGTTCCCGTGTCACTCCAACATTTTGGCCGAGTCCAGGGCAAAAAAACCGCCGGTTTGGTTGATCATTTCAATTAACACCCCCAAAATGTCGGTGTCGAGAAGGAAGGGCGTTGTGTGCCGGTTTGCTGATCGCATTTCATCGGGAAGCGTCACAGCGGGGTGGCCTATCAGCGCGTCAAAAAGCCTGCGTTTCTTTGCTTCTAAATTTAGTTCTAAAAATAGTGTGTGCCACTCCCGAGCAGCAGGCCCACTCGATTGGGGCAAATTAACACCCCAAACAGCCATTTATCCCAGTCCGGCGCTTGCAGGATGACCGGTTTGTGGGCTAAATTGCGTGGACCACCAATGAGAGCTGCAGACGCAATTTGCCCAGGTCGTGTTCGGTCGGGTCGCGTGTGTGCTTGGTGCCGTTGGCTGCAGCACTCGGCGAGATGGGTGCAGGGACCCCGCCATCGAACTCTCGAGTCGCGTCGCTCAGCGGCCACCGAGCTCTGGAGAAGGAATCATCCCGCCGCCGAGGTGGGCGATGAACACACTTTGCCGGATTGTGTCCCGCTTCCAGACAACAGAAACCAACCGTCTTGAAGAAAGGAAACTTGGGAATCTTGAAGGGGACTGCTAATTTGCCCCCCTTCAAGACTCGGCGCGGGGAAAGAGGGTAATTAACCCGATTGCGCGTCTATCGGCTGTCAGCAAGCTCGGCCGGCGGCGAGGTGTGGACTTGTGGTCACATCTGCGGCAGTTGGCCCAGGGTCCACCACAGGGTCCATCTCAGACTTCCCCGACTTGTTCATCTGGCGAACTACACTAGCGCGCCTTGATGAGTTGCAGATTGGGGGTTACATCGCGGGCGCAAAATGCCGTCCGTTCCTCTGGCATCCGCCTCCGGCAGCGCTCCGAGATGGAATTGTCGAACCTGGACGAGTTCGTCTGAATTGGTCCAGCCAAGGGGCCTGTCAGAATGCTACGCTGGTCGATGCCATGTCCATAAAAAGCAGGTGATTTGTGTTTGTCGAGCCTGTCTCAGTATTACTCCTTGCGTAGCGTTGCGAATGCTGGCCAATCAGCGCCCCGATTGCACATGTTTGAGGTTGATGACAGATGCGGGCAGTCATTTTGCCCTTTTGTTCTTCTGACAGGAGGGGGGGCGAGTCCATTGTCGTGGTCGTTGTCGAGTCCCGAGCCATGAACCGGACGCCTTCCTCCACCCGGAATCACTGTATCTCGCAGATGGTAGAAGAGGGGCATATCAGGACAAACTGCAGATATGCCTCCACTGTTTAATGAAGCCGGGACGTGGATGATGTGGAAAGTCGCAAAGTTCTTTCCCGGTTATATTGCAAAGGCGAGATTTGCTGTCACGGCGAGTCCCATTGTGCGGAACCGAGTTGTGGCCGTACAGAAAACTCAGTAGCTCTCGGACCCCCACTTCCCTCTCCCACTAGTCAACCGACAGCAGCACCTGCTGCGCGATCTGCTGGTTTCAGCTCTAGGTTGCAGCGGTTGCCATCGCAGGTTTCACTGCTGCGAGTCTTCGTTCGACTTCCGCGGCCTTGCGTATTGCTGCTGCCCTTTGGCCGATACTGCAGACCGGGAATGTGGGATTCGTTCCATATCGCCTGCCGCGATCGTCATTGCCTTTTCATCACTGAATCCCCGTCGTCGCTACAAAAGCTCAAGAGGGCCCGCTCTAACAAGTTCAACCGGCGACGCGACCTCGAAAATTGTCGGAGCAAGAGGTTCCAGAACCGTTGGCGACCTGTACGGACGAGCAGGGTTCTTTCTTCGCATCCAGCCAATCCGGGATGAGCTGGTTTCGGCTTTGCCTGCCCTCCAGACTTCTTCGCCCAGGTGGCTGCTGCTGCGGGTGTCGTGGCCCCGGCTCTTGTGCGGTGCGCAGGTCTTAGGCATCCCCCCGCCCACAAACACCTTGCCCACTCCTCCCTCCTCCCCCAACCCCAACTGTGCTCTTGGATTATTTTTAGATCACCAAAACCAGCCTCATCGCTCTCAACTGCATCCAGCGGCGCCGCAAGTACCAGTGTACCCTTGTCTTGGACAGCAGAATTGACGTCGTCTATCAACATTCTACGGCTGCCGCCGCCGGGGGCACAAAAAGAACCCCTCGCCCGGTCATCGCCATCGTCCGAGCTCGTGGGTTCCAGGACTCAGGCCGACCGCATCCACCGCAGCGCGACTTAGCAGTTGGAGTCTTCTTGGACCCCGGCCAAGGCGAAGCTCCCCGTCGCCGTGCATCACCACCTGTCCCATCTCCAGCCCCGTGGAATATCACCACGTTTGATCGCAGCGGCCTCGCTCCTTGGCCGTTGACAAAGAAGCCGTCGAGGCCGACCGTCGTGCTAGTCGCCGACTCAACAACGCCCCGGGCCCGACGAAGCGCTCCACCTCTCCTTCACATTCCAGCGCACGCTCGACACCATGGGCCGTAGAAAGATCGAAATCAAGGCGATCAAGGATGATCGGAATCGCTCCGTGTAAGCACCTTTTATCGTCTGCTGCCATCTAGCCTGCGCTGACCGCGATACCCCGCTCCAGCACCTTCCTCAAGCGAAAAGGCGGCTTGTTCAAGAAGGCTCATGAGCTCTCGGTGCTCTGCTCCGTGGACGTTGCAGTCATTATTTTTGGTGCCAACAAGAAGCTATACCAGTATTCATCATGCGACTTAAGGGGAATGATAGCACGGCACTCTTATGTAGGTTTCCAGTCCGCTTTGCAAGGTAGCCAAACTAATCATAAACAGCATGGTCCTGCCAACGAGCACAAAACACCGGCCGACTTCAATGGCGGCGGCACCTTCGACGAAGACGACGAGGACGACGGCACTCCTCCGCAAGGTGACGGCATGGACCCTCAGATGCTGCCGCCTCACTTCCAAGGGCAAGTTGCCACATTTCCGAACATGAGGCATCACACCCCATCAGCCTCGCCGCCGATGCCCACGGGCGTCTTCGCGCCACACCCGGGGCATCCCCGGGGACACACCCCCCAACCCGGACCTGGGTCTCGCCCTTCGTCGAGAAATGATTTCCGAAGAATCGGCATGGGAATGGTTCCTCAGCAAGGACAGCCCCAACCGCAGAATGTGAACGGCTTCGCTTTTGTACCGCAGCCGAACATCTACAACCCACAAAACACCGTCAATCTTCCTCCTTCTATGCCTCCTCACTCGATGCCGCAGGTTCACCCGCAACTTGCCTACCAACAACCACCACAGCCGCATACACATCAGATGCAGCCATACATGGAGGAGCGGAGGTCTTCGCTTCCGCCAAACTTCCCTCCCCAGCCCCAGGCGCCGCCGTCACGGCACTCTGCCTCGCCTCCGCAACCTCCCGCTCCTCAGCCGCCGCCCCAGCAGCCCGTCCAGCACATGGCTCCGCAGCCTCAGGTGCACCCCATGCGGAGCCCTCCGCAACCCCAAGTGCAAATAGCGCCGCCGCCTCCACCGCCGCCCGTCCAGCAATCGCAGCAGGAACACCAGGCGCCGCCTGCGTCAGAGCCTCTGCCGCCTCCGCCTGTAGAGCCGCGGAAACCCCAACCGGCCGACGGACGAAGACAATCGCTGTTACTCGATACCAACATAAAGAAGCAGCCGCCGCGCGCCACCGGCAGTATCTTTACGCCCATTGACGAGAACCGGTCTATCCTCTCTCAGCACTTGGCCGCTTTCAACCCCGATATCAAGCCCGATCCGGGTGCCCATCGGTCCCAGTCGATAGATGTCGGGAGTGTTTCGAGGAGCAACGCCACGAGCTCTCCACCGCAGCTCCAGCGAGCGAGCACACAGGGCCAAGGCATCAAAAGAAACGGCTCCATGTCTGCGATTCCCGAGACCACTTTTACGCCGCCGTCTCGATCCAACAGCCTTCGGGTCGGCGCTGGCGCCGGCGCTCGGCCGCGCCTCAAGGTGCAAATCCCGGACGAGCCATCGGATGGCGGGAGCGCTACGAACGAGTCATCTTCGCCTCGTGGCACGACCGCAACCGACGTGACATCGCAACCATCGCGGCGGCCAACAGACTCCCACTCAGGCGGTGTGGTTCTACCGCCTCCATCTCCATCTGCTTCGGCTCTACTCTCGGCTGGTGCATCTGGGCCGCCCAACCCTTTTGCCAGGCCGGTTCCGCACCAAAATAACATGAATATCGACACGCCTGTTTCGGCACTGCCATCGCGGTTCCTTGACACGGACTTTTTGCCTAGCCCTAGTTCCTGGGGTTGGGGTTTTCAGAGGAACGATAACAACACGCTGCCGAGCCCACTCAACTTTGCCACGCCAGTTAACGGCACCGGGCCGTCTTTTCTGCGAGACGACCACCCTACACCTAATAAGAGGAAGACTCCAGACATAAGTGGCAATGGGCCTCGCCATGACCACCTGGATGCGAGCAACGAGGCTAAGCGAACCAAAACTGACACTGCTTAGCAAGCGGTGGCAGAAGAACCGAACGAGCAAGTGGAATCAGATAAGGAATCTGAAGGGAAGCAGGGCTCGTGTCACTTTCGTCACTTTTTAGTGAGTGAAGAGCAGGCAGATCCTGTTGTAGCCGGCTTAGAACCGGACGAGTAAAAGTCTCAGGCCACAGCTGGCTTTAGCGTGTATCATATTTGTTTTTGAGAGGAGAGGGGAGCTTTGTTATACCACCTATGGGTTACCAGCAGGACTATGGATACAGTGGAGGGACGGCGGTTCATGTCCATATAGGGTCAGGCACGTGTTTACTTGCATAGTTACGGCGTTATTGTTTAGCGATGAACGGACTACGAGTCGAAGACTGATGACGGTCAGATTCCAGCGTCGGCGGCCCTGTCGCAAATAGAACATGGTTCAGAAATGAATTTAAGAAAATTTTGATACTGCATGGGGCTGAACTTCTGAAGTGGTGATGCGGAGCATGTCGTTGGACTTGTGGACGAAGTATGGGGTAGCTATGGGGCACACATATGCAAAGTGACGATTGTAGCCACTAGCCACTGGTGTCTGTACATGTACCGGAACGAAGGATTTAAGCATCGAGGCTAAGAATAGCGTGATCCCCTCGGTACATACATTTTTCTTTGCCTCCCCGATGCAGCTACTTATGTGATGTGGATTCTTTGGGTTGCGTGCGGAGTACCATATCTTTTCCGTCTGGGGTAGACTGTGGTGAGTGTGGGTTGTGTTGGGCTATTTGATGATTATTTATCTAGATCCGGTATGTCTCGGAGATTTCAGGAGAGAGGTTGGTTTATTTGGTCTGAAGAGTCTTGAACCGGATGATATTCAGGAGTCGGCGTTGCGTCGTGCAGGTTTTTGTGTGTTGCTACCCGGGTACAATACATGGATATCTTCTTTACTTTCTTACAAAAGATATGTCTTGTACGTAGATACGGTTGGTGGTTAAGCACTATTGTTGTGTGTGTCTCTCTGGATGTATCGCTCGGTTCTCGCTGGAAATCTCCAATCTACACAAGGCAAGACTCGAGATGACAAGAGCGGCACAACCCAGCTACCTAG
Source organism: Echria macrotheca (assembly GCA_030411725.1). Taxonomy (NCBI): domain Eukaryota; kingdom Fungi; phylum Ascomycota; class Sordariomycetes; order Sordariales; family Schizotheciaceae; genus Echria; species Echria macrotheca. The sequence goes on along the minus strand of MU839830.1, from coordinate 210,802 downwards.
GTAGCCAGCCTCTTCACAACCACCGCAGCAACTCTGTGACATGTCGAATATTCCCGAGGGTATCATTACATCCACCAACTTCCCAAATACGCCCTCGCCCTCCCACCACTTTTTTATCGTAACAAAAATCAACTATACTTATCATGCTTACTCTTGACCTTGATATCCAGCAGCACCTCATGATAATCCCCCTCCCTCCTCGCCCTCTTCAACCTCTTCACCTCGTCCTCATCCAACCTCCGCCCCACAGCCTCCTCCAGCTCGCGCCGACTAATCTTCTCCCGCGCCTTCTCCTCCCGCGACGCCTTGAGCCGCGGCTTAAACCTCGCCTGCATACGTATCCTCAACGTCGTATCAAACGAGACGTCCTCGGCGTCCGCCCTCACCTCACACCCCTTTTTCGTCGTCGGTGTCACCTCCTTAATCGTCAGATACGTATCCCGTAAAGTCTGGATCTGAAAGGTGCCGGGCGTATCGGCCGTGGCCGTCACGACGAACGATTCCAGCGGGGACACGGCTTCCGATGTCGCCGTGAGCATGCCGAACTTGTCGCTACTTAGATATCTAAACCCGTTTCGTTACATTAATATCTCTAGGTAAAATGGGATGAGGGGAGAAAAAAACAAACCGTCCATGATGCCCCTTGAACCGGAAATGTTCTGTTCCTACGATCCGATTGGCCACCCACACCTGCCTCACGTCGTGCGGCTCGGCCGTCGACGGGTTGTTCTCGACTATGTTCTCGACGGGCAGCGAAAACACCTTGCCGTTGGCGTCGCAGGCTAGCGCCGAGGGCGGGTCGCTCGGGAGGACGAACATGATGGGGCCCGAGATGTCCGTCACGGCGTCGGCCGAGACCCAGCTGTCGTCGCTTGCGGGGTCTTCTTGGTCTTCCTCGTTGGAGGCTTTGGCGGCTTTGAGGCGGCGCGAGGCGGGGGCGGCGTTGTCCGTGTCGTTGTCGTTGTCGGCGGGTGAGGGCGCGTCAGCGGGGTCGGCTTCGGCGGCCGCGGTGGCGCGCTTCCGCTTTTTTGGTTTCTTGTCGCCTTTGAATGTGAGTGGCTTTACCATTTTTGGGGTTGGGAGTGGTGGGTGACGTGTTTGTTTGAGGATGATCGTTTATGGCTGGACTTGGAACTTGGAGATTCGGTTTGGCTGCACCGCGGAGGGCTTATCGATAAGCTCGTGGCGCGCTGCGGAGGGGGCCGGGTGTCGCTGCCCCGCAGCCGACCCCAGCCGGCCCCGGTTCCCAGTCGGGCAGGTGAAGCATACGGCTTGTGTCGGAGGTGACCGACGATGGGATAAATATCTACGAGTAACCAGAGAAATAACTTGGTTTTCATTCTTTTCATCTCTCGTTATCAAAATGGCACCTCTCGCGCAAGCAGTCACTGTGTCCCTGGAGGATCTCAAGAAGGGTGAGTCCCCAACTGTCACCGGCTGGCACGACTGACACCGACAGGCACGGTATCTCTGGATGCCCTCCGGGAAGCCATCGGGCCCGATTCCCTGGGTATTCTCATAGTCAAGGACGTACCTCTAGAATTCGCCGGGCTCCGCCACCGTCTCCTCTCATACTCATCATACCTCGGAAATCTGCCCAAAGCTGAACTGGACAAGCTGGAGAACGAGAAGGCAAAGTATCTCACCGGCTGGTCCCTCGGCAAGGAGACCCTCAGAAATGGCCAGGTCGACACGCTCAAGGGCTCCTTCTACGCCAACTGCGCCTTCTACGTCGACCCGTCCCTGGCGTGCGCCACGCCGACGGCCGAGTTCAACGCCGACAACTTCCCCGAGTATCTGTCGCCCAACATCTGGCCGCCCGAGGAGACGCTGCCCGGGTTCAAGGACACGCTCGAGCAGCTGTGTCGTCTGATCATCGACGTCGCCGTGCTCGTCGCCCGCGCCTGCGACCGGTTCGCCGACGGGGAGATCGCCGGCTACCCGGCTGGCTACCTGGAGCGGGTAGTGCGCACATCGACCACCACCAAGGCACGCCTGCTCCACTACTTCCCCGAAGAGCCATCATCATCATCCGCTGCCACAAAATCCAGCAGGGACGACGGAAACCAAGACGACGAAGAGGAAGAAGACGACTGGTGCGCCACCCACCTCGACCACGGCTGTCTCACCGGCCTGACATCGGCCATGTTCATCGACGAGGCTCAGTCTCTCCCGGTTGTTACCGAATCCGCAGCGGATCCGCTCCCCGAGCTGCCGGCGTCTCCTGACCCCAAGGCCGGGCTGTACATCAAGTCGCGGACGGGCGAGACGGTGCAGGTCAGGATACCGCGCGATTGTATCGCGTTCCAGACGGGCGAGGCGCTGGAGCGCATCACGGGCGGGCGGTTCAAGGCGGTGCCGCACTTTGTGCGCGGGGCGAGGGCCGAGGTGGGCAGAGGGAAGATTGCGCGGAATACGCTGGCTGTGTTTACGCAGCCGAATTTGGGGGATGAGGTTGATATGGAGCAGCATATTACCTTTGGCGAGTTTGCGAGGGGGATTGTAGCGAAGAATACCGTGTAGTTTTGGGGTTTGGGGATGTGTTGTAGGACTGGGTTGCTGCTTCGTATGTACGATGGACATCGGTTGTCTACTGGTCAGAACTTATGCGTGTATCAAGTTGGCACTACCATGGGAGGGATGTTTGGAATACTGATGACCTGTACCTCCGTATTTATATTCCGAGATGTTGGAGTTTCTCACACAGAGACGACTGCTGCACCCCGCCATCCCCGCCAGCGTCTTATCTGGCAGCAAGGACAGGCGTAATTGGTGATTACCCCTGGCTAAAGCAGACCCCTGGGCACCCGCGGAATGTTCCACTTGGGGGTGACAGGGGCAGCTTGTCCAAATTACCTTTTGCAGACGCGACATTTGACCACAACCTCGTCGTCGACATCGCGCGTAGCTGAGTTATTTCTCGGCCGTCCGGTCTTTCTGGTGTTCAATGCACTGAATACGTCCCTTCGCTTTCCTGACCGTTGACTAACTAGTCAATTGACTCTCGTTTTCACCTACAAACGTCGACGACAGCCGTCTCCATCTATCCACACTCAGTCCACATCCGACGAACACACCCTCATGGTCCCTTCAGGCATTGCCCTGCCCGCCGCGGCATGGCTGTCCCTCCTTCTAGCCAACACAGCCAGCGCATTCCCAAAACACGCCCACGCCGCCGTCGTCGTCCCCCGCCAGCAGACCCAAACGGCCGCGAACCCCACCGACGCCTGGGTGTCGGTCGACCCGTCGGGCGTGCCCAAGACGATAACCCCCGTGCTCACCACGATCAGCGGCACGCCCACCATCATCTCGGGCGCGCCCTACGAGGTAACCGGGACCGTCTTCACCCAGACGCGCGCCGACGCCAAGATCACCACCAGCACCGGCGCCGCGCAGCCGCAGGCCACGGGGTCCGACGGCAGCGGCTCCTTCGCGGCATGCCAGAATCGCGACGGCGACTCTGCGCCCTTCTGCGAGCCCAAGAATAACGCGTCCATCTACCCCGGTGCTACGCACTACGTCACGTGGGACCCGGCCTTCTTCAACACGACCAACACGACCGTCCGTCTCGTCGGGTTCTATAATGAGACGGACGAGGCGTTTTCGTCGGATCTGATGGCTGCCGGGTGGGGTTTTGTATGTCCCCCCTCCCCTTTTATTTAAATATCAAGTGAAACTAACAGAGACAAAAAACAGTACCAATGGCAGGTAAAACCAGACCTCTACACCTCCCGCCACAAGTCGGCCGTCAACATCACCTTCCGCATCGCCGCCCTCCCCGTCGGGTCCTCGGCGAAATGGTTCGCCGGTCCCACGGTGCTGGTCGGGCCGTCGCCTACACCGCTGCAGCCGCCGACTCAGCTCCCCTCGGGCGCGGCGCTGTATATCGCGCTCCCCACGGTGCTGGGGTTCGTGGCGGTCATGGTGGTCGGTACGTGCTGGTGGAATCGGCATCATCGCCGGATCGGGCTGGGGAATGTGATGGGGCGGGGGAGAGGAGGGTACGGCGTGGGCAAGAGTCGGCGGCAGAGGTTGTTCGGGAAGGGGAATGGCAAGAAGGAGGGGATCAGGCTTATGGAGCGGGAGGTGGGTGGAGGTGATGAGCAGGAAGAAGAAAGGCGCGGACGGACGACGTATAGGGATGAGCCGTCGCCTGCTGCTGTGGGTGGGAACGGGGACGCGGGTGGGTGGACGAGGGAAATCCCTGGGCGGGTGGATGATGGCTTGGGGAGGAGGGATAGTGATGCGCTCGGGAGCCTGGCTGGGACGCCGACTCAGGATAGACGGTTTGAGTTTGGGAGGGGTGGGGATAAAGGGGGTAATGCGTTCAGGGATGAGTTGGATAGGCAGGCTAAGGAGCGGTTTTAGGTATGAGAGGGGGGTGTTTGGATAATTATGAGGGTAATGGATAGCTTGAGGGGTGGTTTTAGGTGCTTATCCGTATCTCAGGGTGGGTGGTAGGTTGCGAGCTAGGTTACATGAGATGTATGAGGTTCAGATGGAGTATCAAATGATCATAATGGTTACACAGGGCGTATCATGAGAGGGTCTGGACGTGAAGAGGGATGGGGATGGTCAAGTTTAGTGAGTGTTGTGCTCTCTACGGAATAATCAGGAAGAGTAATCAGTAGGTAGCTGGGCATCAGCCTGTACTTCCCCATACGTCGTCTCCTCTCATGTATCCCAAAAGTGCTGTGTATCTAGTCTATTCCTCCAGGTCGCTATCAAATTCAGGTCCAGGTTCAATACTTACACACACCGTCTTACTATTTCCAGCATTTTAATTAGAGGAGGTCTCGACGTACTGTGGAAACCGTCTCATTCTACTGTGATGCTTACCATGCTTCCAAATTCCGTCACCACAACTCAATTAAGTTATATCTTTCCAGGATCTAAAAACCTGCGGCAGTATCTAAGCTGGCTGGAAGATTCTAAATCTACTATTTCTGCTACGAGTTTATTTCTTTGGTTGTGTGGTGTTTGATGGTCTTGTTGGCTCGCGCGATACTGGTCATGTTGTATGGATTCCGAGGGTTTTATATGGGCACCACAGTAGAATAAGACGGTTCCGACAGTACGCCGAGACCTCCTCTTTAATTAACTACGATCCTCTCTCCTGCTTGTCATCTTGGCCCTCTGTCCGCAGACAAACTATCTAGGTAGGTAATTTACCTACCCTTACCACACATCATGCCTTGTCTTTATTATCTCTCGGTTCTCGGTCAAGTCTATGTATGGGGAATTGGGTATTTAACGGGTGGTAGTGAGATCGTTAGTGCTTGCTTGCATGCTGCTGTTGCTGCTGCTAGTGCACCCCAGACTGATTGTCACGCTCTGTCTACAGTTCTTGTTGTGGCATTGAATTTGACTTGTAGGTAAATGAAGGGATGAAGATGGTTAGGTACTTAGAGCGGTGTTGGCAGGGTAGATAGATATGTAGATCGATGACATCTCTTACCCTGATATATATATACGTAAGATTCCCGTTTGAGAGCTTGTTTTTCCACAATCTGTATATACACCTTCAGCTTCACCATCAAGTTCAAGTTCAATTTCAGGTACAATACATACTACGCCTATCCACTACGATTCTCTCCTCTTCCATTATCCCCAGGCAAACTAGGTACCGTACCTAGGTAGTCTACTATCCTTACCACCATACATCATAACTTGTTTTTCTCTCCCTCGACCAAGTCAAGCTTCACCATTAACCATTATTCACAATACATAAGTCTACCACAGTCCCCATCCGGATAGATAGTCACCAGAGAGGAGAGAAGCGGGTTCGACCCGAGTAGGTAAGAAACCGACAAGGGGAAGGAATATGCATTCCATACCTGCCTTATACAGACCCAACCAACCGCTTGGATAAACATTACAAGCGCCAAACCCAGACCTAGACCTAAAAGATCCAGACCTAGTCCCAACCCCCATAGATACCCTCTGTCCAAGTATGTCCGCGCCGCCAGCCAAAACATGCTTGCTGGTAACTAACCCTTTCCGACGCCACCATGATATCTGATATCTGATTCCCATTTCCACGCCCCTGGCCATAACAGACCGTCTGTCTATAAACCACCCATACCTTTTGCTGCTGCTACCACTACCACCAGCAGGTTGCAGGTCACTATGTGCGCCGCCCAAACTTTTAATCAGCCCGCTCCCTGCCCTTTTGTGCCGCAAACTCCACAGTAATTCCCGGTGCTTGCATCAAAACGCCCCCGATCAACTCCAAGTAATAATCGACTTAGAACCCCAAGCGCCACTAGACAAACCCCCATCAGACAGATCACTCAAGTTCAGGAACTGCTTCTCAGCCGAGTACGTCCAGGCCGCACTGCCGAGCTGCTTGCCATTGACCTTGACGCTAGCCGGCGCCGACGGGACGCCGAGGATGGTGACGTTTCCGAGCGGGTTGGAATCGACGAAATTTCCCTGCGGTATGATCGCAAGAGAGGAGCCGTGGGTCGCCGAGAACTAAGGTGACAAAAGTCAGCAGTTGCCCTACCCACGAATAGACAATGACCAATTACCTGAACCCACGTCGTCTCGCTCGGCACCAGACTCTCGCCGTCGTCGAGATACAGCTGCCCGCTTGCGTTCCCGTTCTTGTCCAGCGCGACGATCAAACCCCACGGGTTCTTCCGGCTCGCGGCCGTCGTCAGGCCTGGGTCCTGCGTGGGAATAACATAGCCCCCCCGGAGGTACACCGGGATGTGGCCGAGGGGTGCGTCGATCGTGACATTATCGCCGGCCTTGACACCAGTGACCGGGCCAAAATCGTACCAGTCATACCACACAGTCCCGTCACCGACTCCTGGGAAAACACCATTCACTGTGCTGGCCCCTTGTGTCAGACACGGCGTCACCATGATGGCACCGCCGAGCATGAACTGTCTGTCGGCATCGGCGAGCCACGGTTCATTAGGAAACTCCCAGGCGAGAGCTCGCATGACGGTATCTCCATCTTTGTTGGCCAGGGCGAACAGGGTGTACATGTACGGCAGAATCGAGTAGCGAATGTGCATGGCCGTCTTGGATGCGCTGGCGACTGCTTCCCAGACATATGGCTCCTGGCTGTTCGCACTAAGGACGTTGTGGTTCCGGTAGAATGGGAAGAAGGCGCTCAGCTGCATCCATCGGGAGCACAGTTCCAGGTCCGTATTCCCGTTGAAGCCGCACGTATCGACGCCAAACATGGGTATGCCGAAGAGAGAGAAAGAAAGGGCCTGCGGGATGCTGAAGAACATATAAGACCACTTGGACGCGTTATCACCGCCCCAATGGCCGGCCCATTTGCCCGAACCTGCAAATGTGCTCCTTCCGATGATGAACGGCCGCTTCCCCTCGAATACTGCAAGGAGGCCATGGTACGTGGCATTAAGGATCTGATGGCCAAAGAGATTATGGAAGTCGTATTCGAGGTATCCACCGTGGTGGGTGGCATTCGGACTTATGGCATGCACACCCAGATCACCGTTGAAGTTGTTGATAGCGTACGGGGGCCAGTTAATGTTTCGTGCCCCGGGGGTTGGCGTGGTCCGGAAATACGATTCAGTGGTGGTCGACGAAGGTGCTGCCGCGGTTGCAGTCTGCGTATACAGCATCGACGAGGCGGTAGAAGCTTCACTGCTATTTGTGAGGTTGAATCCCTCCGGATAGTCAAGAACCAAGTTCCCGGCTTCTCCAGGAAGATCGAAAGGGGGATGGACGGGATTGAGTGTCAAGTTCCCAGATCCGCAGCTTCCCACGCAGAAGGAGGAGACCTAAAATGTCAGAATACCGCTTTGATGGAGGTCCTCGATACCCACCTCGGACATGTCAATCCAGATACCGTCAAACTAAGCTGTCAGATTCACCGCATGCGCAACCATACATGTGTCACTTACAGCAACAAGCTTAGACCAGATGACCAACTCATTGATCCACCAGTTGATCGCACCGCTGCCGTTTAAAACAGCACCGATCCAATCCGGAAACACTAAACGATTAGCAATCCTGGACCCCGAGCAGAATCAAAGACCTACCAGTGTAGCCTGGCCATACGGCTCCGTAGTAAACTGAACCGTCTGGGTTGAGCACGAATGCGTTCGCGTCAAGCCCACGATCGTACGGAGCATACGCATCAAGCGGGTTGTCCGGGTTCGGGGCGTAAATTGCAGAGTCAACAATGGGAACATAGTGCTGCCCGTTCGCATGCAGCTTGGACAGGAACTGGGCCCCTTCATCATAGGGGTACCGATCAGGGTCGTTGTCAAAGTCTCGGTACTTTTTCATGTAGTCGATATCAGCTACAACAGATTAGCGCTTAACATCACCACCACGTCCTCTGATAACTCACTCCAGATGGTTTCGAGCGGTATGTCAAACTTGGCAAAGTTATCGACAACATCCTGCAGCTCGGTCCAGTTTTGGTAGCCCCAGCGGCATTGGTGGTACCCAAAGGTCCAATATTGTTGCATAGCAGGGAGTCCGACGGCACTGTGTTGATATGCCTTGGTGACATCTTCGGCCTTCGGACCCGAGTAGACGTAGAGATCAATGATGCCGCCAAGGGTCCTCCATGTGATGCCAGACGGTTGCAGAAGAACTTCCTGGGCATGGGCGTTGCGAAGAAAGACGCCGTGAGTGTACGACGTGTAATTGGCGCCTTTATCCGTGGGATTGGCAGCGTAGGACAACTCGCCAGATTCATCTGTGGTAAAATATCTGGTGTCCAGGTATATGGGGTGGCTACCGTAGATATTGGCATCCGGGTTGTCGCCCACATCAGCGGCGAACAGAGTCCCTGGAAATGTCAGAACCGGACCCCTAAACCATATCAGGGGTACTTGCTGGTTACATTGTTCCCCAGCCGAAACCCATGGATGACCTCGCCTAGACCATAAAGATTGTAATTCTCGGGCAACGAAGAGCCAAACTCGATGAATTGGTCCTCGAAGACAAGAGACTTTCCCTCGGTTGTGAAGAGAACATCGCCCGTGTCCTTGCGTTTGACGGCAATCGAAAAACTCGGGTCGTTGGACCATGTAACGTCCAATTTCCGGAGGGCAGCTTGAGCATAACTCCCATCGGATGGCCGCGGGACTAGCTCCTCTGGCAGGAGGAACCACGTCCGGTTCTCTGTACCAATGTAGCGAGGCTGGATTTGGATATGTAGCCGGTCATCTGCCTGGAACTGGACGAGCAGTGTTAGGTCCTCGATGTCATTGCCGTAAACATTACACGCTGGGCCGTTTAACTGGAGATCTGCCGTGAATCCCGCATCTGACTGCTGGACATTGGACGCTTTATACCCGGGGCAGACATGCTGTGGGTCAACGGCTTGAGGGTCCAGGATATTTGGAATGATGTTCATGCCAACATCTGCCGACGCAGGTACGGTAAACTCGGCAGCTTGCGTAACTGTGGTAGACGCCGGTGCTGTCTGTGTCAAGGCAGGTAGGCCCTGTCCTGCCGTAGTCCAAGCAGGTACGAGGGCCGTGAAGAGGACGAACGAGGCGGATACGAAGATGGCCATGATGATCAAAACAGAACCGGTCCTGCGCAAGATCGGTTTCCTGCCTCGTTGGCCGCATCTGGATGATAAGTAGCCAAGAATCATCAGGCCCAAGAAAAGGACGGCAACCCTAAAATAAGTAGGCAGCTCGAGATCAGCGGCGTGTCCGGTTGTCGAACGCGCGGCAGATGCCGCCAGACTGCCCTGATCCGCATGAGCCCCTGCTGCTGTGGCAGCAGTGACAACGACGACGGAGGCGAGCACCAACAGCGCGGGAGGCGATCGAGGAACCATCTATCCGCGCGTTGCACGGCGAACTTGTTAGATGCAACGTTGGACTCGCCCATACAGGCAGGAAACAAGGCACCCGGGATTATGACGCCATGCAGTGTCGGCTCGACGGCGGCACGAGACGGGGAGGACAACCCACCTTGGAAACCAGTCCGGCCGTCGACTTTGCCATCTGCCTCCGGGACCCCGTTTTTTTCGCCGAACATGTCGCCGGTGCGCCTGTCCGTGCTTTCGAGCAGTCGGGAAACAGGGCGTCGGCAACGGCACCCGTCCCGATCTGGCTTGTCCGAGACATGATCGTCACTTTGTTTTGCGGGCACCAATCAATTTCCCTGGCCGAAATCCCCAGACCCGGGAATCGCTAACGCTTCTTAATTCGATCTGGTATGGAAAAAGCTGAGATGAAAAACTGGGAATAAAGTGGTGCGTTGGGAGTCTTGGAACGTGGTAGACTTGCTCGTGATCAGTGAGCACTGTGTGTGTAAGTGCAGACGCGGCCAAGTCATTAGACGTTCGCCCCAGCGACTTCCCGAATCATGGTGTCTGTCATTCGCACACCCGATTGGACTGGCCTCTTCGAAAATCGGGATGAAAACCCGGCCGGGCTGGCCTAGAGGGCAAATTGGCAGGTGCCATGGCTTCGACCGGGAAGCAGCGAGCTGAGGCCGGTTGAAGCTGTCACACGGCAGGAACGGTACCGTGATAGTCCGCGTCCAGGAGCTCGGACACGGTGCAACACTTTAACCTTATTTGCCCACTGACATGAAAGCTCGGTGACGGAAGGTGCTCATCATAAGAGCGGGAAGTGGTAACTTAAAAATGGATTGATTTTCTGGCCATTACCCTAGCCACTAGTGGGAATTCCTCTCTGATAATCGCTGCTGTGATTCGCATCAGCACTGCTCATCCCAGACGCCTCCCTAACTGTCTCTTCCCAGCATTTCCATGCAAATCTCCGGGAATAAAATACCACCAACTTTGAGCCCAGGACCACCCAGCCCCCATGATATCCAAAATGAAACCCAAGTGAGAGAAGAACCTTCAAAAACTCCAATATCGTCTCCCCAGTAGATGCCCGCTCCCAGAACTCCGACGCGTTGAACTCCATCGCTGACCCGTAATATAGTGAACCCCAAAAAGCAACCGACGCGACAATGACCGAGCCGACAGAGATGGTATAGAACAAGCCCAAACATTAATAACTGAGGTCGACATGGCCAAGCTGGGCAAGCACCTTGTCGTCTTGTGACGTTGTCGTCGTCGTCGTTCCCGTGGTTGCACTCGCGCTCGTGCCCGACTGCGATGTCTCCGCGCTGCTGCTGCTTCGGGACTGCTGCAGCTCGAGTTGTGGCTCCGTCGGCGGGATGCCGCTGTCCGAAAAGCCAAAATCCCGCATCTGCTGGAAGCTCCAGCTCGGCTCGAACCTCCTGCTGTTCCACGCGTGGTCCACCCGCTCGTACATTTCGTCGATCTGCTCCAAGCTGATCTTGCTCGTCTCGTATACCATACTCCACACAAAGCCAATCGCAAGGATGCAGAAGGCTCCCCAAACAAAAAATACCTTAGATCCCAAGTTGACAGAGCCTCCCGAGTCCGGGCTTTTGGTGTCCACCATGAACGGCGTCCCGTACGCAATCCCAAAGTTCAACAGCCAGTTGGAAGCCGTCGAGACCGACATGGACTTGGCGCGAACCTTTAGAGGGTAAATCTCGGACGTGACGACCCAGACCACGGGACCCCATGATGCCGCGAAGAAAAAGATGTATATCGCCACGAAGATGATGAGGATTTGGTTCTGCACCGTTCGGTTTTCGTCGCCGTTGGCCGTCGCGTACGACGCGATGAGGAGCTGGCAGATGGCCATGCCGATGGCTCCTACGATTAAGAGTCTTCGTCTACCCCAAGATTCGACGACCAATAGGCCGGGTAGAGTCGAGACGGTGTTGATGACCTGCAAGATGACCGAGATTTTATACGGATCCACCACGCCGGCCCCGTTAAAGAAAGTCGTCCCATAGTACATAATAAAGTTAACGCCAGTTAGCTGCTGGAGCATCTGCAGGCCGCAGCCGGTTAGTGTGCGGCGTCCGAGATGCGGGTGGCCGAATATGACATCCTTATACGTGTCGGGCCCGAGGGCCAGTTCGTACTCGTGATTCGCCTGGATCTCGGCCAGCTCTTCGATAAGGGCGGGGTGGGTAATGTCGAGCCGACGGAGACGGCTGAGTGATAGTGCTGCGGCTTCTTTATGGCCGCGCTTGATGAGATATCGGGGCGTCTCTGGGAGGACCAGGAGACCCAGGGCAAGCACGCAGGCCCAGCTGAGCTGCAAACCCATCGGTATGCGATACGCCGCGGCCCCGTTGATACTTTGCGTGAGGATGTTGACTATGGCGGCGATGAGTAACCCCATAGTAATCGATAATTGATATGCGCAAACAAGTGTTCCTCGAACCCATTTTGGTGCCATTTCCGACTGATATAAAGGCACGAGGACCGAAACCAACCCAACACCGATGCCCGCAATCGTTCTACAGACCCTGGTTAGCTTCCATCGACCGAATCTTCAAGATCAAACCAACCTCCCGACCACAAGCGTAGCAACGTTGGTGGCGCAGACTTGGAAGATGGCGCCGATGCAGAAGACGGCGACGGCGGTGATGAGCGAGCGGCGACGACCCCATTTATCACCAGCCGGTGCCGAAAGCAGAGCCCCTATCATCGTACCAGCGCTCAGCATGGCGACGATTAATGCTACCTCCTTCGGCGACATCGTGATGGCGCCGCTGACGTCTGTATAACCCGTGTTGAAGTGCTCGACAAACGATTTCATCGCGAGAATGCCGTTGATCGACCTAGAAGACGAAGCAAAGCGAGTCAGCGCACGCGTCCGATTGATTCGGGTCCCGGACGGTCGAGTTGAGTCGAGTCGAGTCGACGGGGTTGCCTACCCTGTGTCGTAGCCAAACAGCAGTCCGCCCGTGGCGACGAAGAGCCCGACCATGATGGCCGGCGCTGAGGAGCCGGCGACATTGTCGGGCTTGTGCCAGCCCATGGCTATCGCCATGGTGCAAGAGTTGGCCCGTCAAGCCAGATTCGATGTCGTGGTCACCGAGACTGTCGCGAAAGTGCCGTCACCATCGAAGGACGATGAGGTTGAATTGGCTGGTCCCTCTGGCTGGAGGTTCTCTGGGTAAAGGGTGGAGAACGGAGGCACGGCACTGAAAGGGACGACGGGACTCCCAGTCTGACCAGTCCAGGGGGGGCCGTTGATTGGACCACCGTGACCCGCCGGGCTGGCGAGCGCTCCCCAGTCTGAATCCTTGGCGAAGCAGCCCCCAGCAAATGTGATTTCCACTCGTGCAGCCTGTCGCGAGCCGCTACACTAGTGTATTCCAACAGAGCCGTGTTGAGCGCAGCGCAACGGTGCTGAGAAGACGTGAGATGAGAATCAATCGGTACACAACGGTTGTTAGCCCATCTGGTCTTTTGCGCCATCTGACATGCTGGTGACCGATCATTCGTCTTTTGGGCAGTCCACGCTGATGATCCGATCCGCCAGGCCAGAGAGGTGGGATTTGGGCGCGGCTGCGCAACAAATGGAACGAACGCGCACTGGCCACAGGGTCTTGGAAGCGAAGAAAACCACCACTTGCTTGGGTGCTTGGTGAGCCATGAGAAATTATTTCCGCCAGATCAGTCAAGGGATGGGACAGTGCCTGACACTGTTCGCGCACCCTGTCACCCTGTCAGGTATTTGCTGCTGCCGCCGTTTTACCCCGGGCTCACGGACCTGGGGCACAGTGCCGTCCGCCTCGCTCGTGACAGCCGCACTTTTGTGCCCGTTGGATGCTCTTGTCGCAGAACAGAAATACCGCCCTCCTTCCCCAGACCAACGAGCCCACAATACCTAGCACAACTACGCAGATCCTGCAATCCACACACAGCGAAGATGTCAGACGATGGGATCGGGCGGGCGGTCGTCTTCTCGTCGTCCACATTCCTGCTCGATGCGACATCAGCAGGCTGCCAGCATAGTGACTAATGGCCCGGCGCCGTGCCAAACTGTTCTCGGACTCGATGCTAGCCATTCCAGGAGGTGGCTTCCCCCTCTCTCATGAGCGCTCGAATGCGCTCAGCTGTGGATGGCGCATTTGGCATTGTCCAACCGCAGCACGCCGTGTTTCCCATTTATTTTTGTCAACCCGCCACAGAAACAGCGCTGTATCTCTCAGGGACATGCGGCAGCAGCAGCATCAGCAGCGACTTATTCACCGTTCAAGTCGCACGGCTGGTTTGGACCCGGTGTGTGTGTGTGTCTTGTCTCCCTGATGCTCTGCGTCCAGGTTCCCCGCCAACAGACCCCGCCGCGGTGTGAACCGGTCGCTTCCCCTCACCCCCTCTCTCCTCCTCCGACAATTGACCCAAGGGGGAAAATTGGTAGTAGGGCCCGATCGGGACAGTCAGCGGGTGACTTAATTTATCCTTGTGCAGGACGCGATTGGATGAAAATGCAGGACAAGAAGCTGGCCTTTTGGTTGGGAGGGGGGCCAGAACCTGCTTGTTGAGCTTTGACTTTTTCGGTTCAGTCACTCCTGAAAGTCCTGGGCTGTGAGGCGCCCGCCCGGCCGTCCCATCGTCCCGTTCGACGCCGCAGTCAAGCATCGATTCCGTGTTTCTCGTTGCGACTCGGCCGTCAGCCTGATCCATACGCCTTGCGGGGGAGCAAACGATGTTGTCGCCACAATGCTACTCTACCAGCTGACAGCCGACTTTGTCGCTTGTTGCCGCGGCTGTCGAACCGCTGGTGCCGATGCCCGTCTGTCGTTCGCCGGCTGGTGACAGACTGACAGCCAAGATGCATCCTGCTGCCAAGCAAGGAAGACGCGTTGCAAAAAGCAAGAAAATCTACGCGCGCCAGCATGCTGTTGCTGCTTTCGCTTGCGGCACTGTCTGAGCCGGCTGCTACAATATCGAACTTACCAAGTACGGACTACCGTCCGGCAGAGATCTAATAGTTTAACGCCTGGCGAGATGATGAAATTGTAGAGTTGCATGGGACTGCCCAAGTGGGGCGTTTACCCGTCTCCCGAATCCAGCGTCTCGGCGCTCTGCTGCCCAGCTGTGATTTTCTGGGGGAAACCCGGGGGAGAAAGAGAAGGGCTGAACAGAAATGGGTTCAGCCCTTGCGAGTATTGGACGGTCGCGAGGTAATAAATGTGCAAGGTCTTATTCGCTTCATCTTTGCCTCACCGCAGGCCGATCGGTAGATGTGTACTGTCAATGCAGTCGTTAAAACCCGCTACCAAGCGGAGGGAAACACCGCATTGCATCTCGCCAAAGAAAACATGCCGGTTTCCACGATGGGTTTCATCTCAGCAGCCTCGAATTTAGGTAATTTCTTTTACAGTTGCCAACATAATGTTCACCATTCCCAACTCAGCGACTAGTGCTCTAGCTTGTCGATGTAGCTTGTAGCCTTCCCTGATAGTCCACCCCCTTTTCGATGCTTCATCTCAAAAAGGGGATGGTCGCCAACACACTTCCCAACCAACAACCCCTTCCAACTCCCTGCGCTGATAACCAAGATATCCGCATGTAGGCAAAACCAAGACCCAACGAAATCCTGTTCTACCAAAACGCCACATCTGCAAAATTATTCATCATGAGGAAACCTCATACGGTTTTGAGTGTGTTCGTGACTGGAACCAAGACAGAAAAAAAAGTCCGTAATGAAAGGGGACCGACAAGACGACAAATGAAGTGAAAGAACCACTATGCGCGCCGTGCTGTGCACCAGCGGAACCGGGTATGACACTGGTGAGACACGTTGGAACGATGCCTTGTGATGGCTACGCCCTCTACCTTACACAGTCTTGCTGCGGAAAGTACCTGCTGCGGACGGGCAGGCGAAGGCGAAGGCGGCGTACAGACGTTTCAAGAGACCTAACGAGCTCGCCCACTCATCATACTCATACTCTCTCTCTCTCCCCCCCGTATTTGCTGCCAATCCGATACCTAGGTAGCAAAAAGGACAAGTCCCAGATATATATGTATCTGTACGCCGAGAGTGATGAACCCCATCTATCCCATCTGCAACACAAAAGTGTACGTTAGGTAACCCGGGTAAGAAAGGAACAAGGAACGTGCGTTCCATAACCTACCTACCTACTCCATTATCCACCCCGTATGTTAGCCATGTGTCAAAAATATGAAACCCTTAACCGGGAAGAACACAACCAACCCATCATCAGCCTGAACAAATGCCAGCCGGGTAGAGTACCATAACACTGTCTCGTCCCCAGTCCTTCCCACCACCACCAACCCAACCCACCTGTCAACAGGTTAAAATGGGCCAGCCGGTCGGTCGGTCCAGGCCGGTCGATGAACCATGAACCACTATATCCCATTGTAATAACCCAGAGAGAAATAAATCGTAATAAATACACATCCTCCCCTTCCCTGTCCCATGTAGCGTTCCCGGCTAGGTAAGGACAACCTGGTGGGTAAGTCCTCCATCTCCATGTAGACCGCAGACCGCAGACAATATGGTATTCACAAGCCTGCCTCTTCGGCGTTCATAGAATCCTCGGGTATCAATCCCCACGAAATGCAAACTTTTCCACATTGAGATACGAAGAGCAAACATGCCACACCAGGCAGACGCAATGCCATGTGGCTGGCTCGCAAACTTCGTATCGACAAACTCCTTCGACCTAGAGACAAACATGCTTCAACAAGCAGCAGGAACAAAAACCATGATCAAAACGTGCTTTATTTCCTTTTCAGAACCCGCCAAATTGTCAAACAACAGGATATAAAAAAAATAATTCTATCAGTACAGTACAGCAGCACTGCCCATGTGTCATCTCGGACGCCATACGGCCAACCCGCCGCCCGCCGTCGGGTCTGGTCATATCAGTACATCCAACATCCCAATGCCCAATTTCATTTCCTCCCATTACGGCATTTTCCCCTCAAATCTCCAGCGTCACCTTCTGCCCCTTGACCCTCCCAATAACCTGGGAAGGCGCATACTTGGGGATGACCTCATCGTCGTGGAGCATCTCAAACTCCTCGGTGGCATCACGGCCCATGAAGTTAAGGAGAGCCTGAGGACCACCCGGGTGGTCATCGAGCCAGTTGGTGAGGTCGAGCACGACACCCTTGACAACGACCCAAAGGTCCTCCTTCTTGTTGTGCTTGGCAACCTCCTCCATCGTGTACTCCTTCTCGGGGATGGAGAAGGCCTTGGCCTCGTTGGGCTTGGCGGCCTGCTTGCCGTCGGCCTTTTGAGGGCCGGGTCCCGTGGTAGATGTCGTCTGCGAAGCAGGGGCGCTGCCGCTGGAGCCGGCGCCCCACTCGACCGAGATCTTGCCCGGCGTCGAGGGGTCGATGTGCAGAGCAATCTGGCCCAGACGAGCGGCGCCGGCACCGCCCTTGAGCGCCTGCTGGAACAGGTAGTTGCTGGCCGAGTCGCCGGCGACACGGCCGTAGACGACACAGCCAAGCAGAGACGAGCCACCCAGACGGTTGGCACCGTGGACGCCACCGGCAAGCTCACCGCAGGCGAAGAGACCATCAAAGGGCTTCTTGTCCTGGTTGAGCACCTGGGCGCGGTCGTTGATCTCGATACCACCCATGGTGAAGTGAAGCACAGGCTCCATGAGGGCGACGTGGAAGTTGTCGCTGATGTCGAGGGGCATGTTGTGGAAGAACTTCTTGCCCCAAGGATCCTTCTGCTTGCCCTCGGCGATGGCATTGTACGTCTGGAACGTCTTCTGGAGGTGCTCAGGGGTGCAGCCAATCTCCTTGGCCAGCTCCTTGCCCGTCATCTTCTTCATCAGGCCGCGACCCGAGTAGTGGCGGGTGTGGAAGTCGAGCGTGTTGGAAGCCTTGGAGTTGAGGATAAGGCGGATGGGGAACTTGCCCTTGTCCTTCTCCTTCCACATCATGCCCGAGACGTAGTCACGGTGGCCGAGCTCGTCGCAGAACCGGTCACCGTCGGCATTGAGAAGGATACCACCCTCACCACGGAGAGCCTCGGCAGCGAGGAACTTCCACTTGGAGCCAGGATCCTTGGGGTCAACGAGACCGGTAGGGTGAACCTGAACCTTGTCCATGTCGATGCCGTTGCCGCCAATGGCCATGACCATCTTCTGGCCGTCACCAGTGGCGTGCGAGCCGTTGGTGGTGGCGAGCCCGTAGGTGTCAGGGCGATGCTTCTTGAGCAGCGAGCCATCGCCAAAATCGGCAGCATAACCGCCAGTGGCGAGGACAACGGGGCCCTCAATCGTCTGAGGCTCGCCGTTGAACTCGTAGGTAACACCGGTGACCTTGTTGCCCTCCTTGTTCAGGCTGGTGACACGGGCCTTCTTGATGATCTGGACACGCTCGGGCTCCGACTCGGCAAGCTCCTCAAGCCTCTGCATCAGAGCATAGGTGATGGCCATACCGGGGAACTTGGCATCGTGGCCACGGTGGGTTCGGGGCTGGGAGTGGCCACTGAGACATATGTCAGCAATTGGATTGAGGGACAATGAGCGAGGGGCTCTAAACGTACCCTAACCGCGAGACGAGAGTGAGATCGAGGTTGAAGACATCCTGAAGCCACTCGACAGCAGCCGCAGACTTGTATGTGAGGACCTTGATGAGGTCTGGCCTGGCCTTGTCACGGGCCGACTTGAGCGTGTCATCGTAGAACTGCTTGACGCTGTCCTGGATGCCGTGCTCCACCTGTGTCCTGGTCAAGGCGCCGTTGATTCCAGACGTCGCCTTGGTCGAGTTGCCGCCGAAAAAGCCCTGCTTGTCCAGCACGACGACGTTGCCGCCAGCGAGGTAGATGGTGTGCGCAGCCGACAGGCCCGAAACTGCGAACAAAACCTGTCAGCCCACAATTGTCACTGTCACATGGATGACGACACAGCCGGCAGCAGCGGACTGCTGGACAGCTGCGACGATGCGGGGCAGGGGGCAATTGCAACTTACGGCCGCCGCCAACAACGATAACTCGGGGAGCCATTGTAACGGTTGATTGTGAGTAGGACGAGGATGACGAGAGGAAGAGAAACAAAGCCCGTGGTTGCGAGGAATGCGCGAGTAGTTATGGCAGTGGGCTGTCTGTCGGCCGGTGTGAGCCGAGGCAGTTCGACGCGACAGGGGTTCGTCGCAGCTGTGGCTGTTAGCGCTCCGCATCCAGGGAACTTGCCGGTACCGCTGCAACTTACTGACTTGGAACACAGATTCTGGGGTACGGATGGCAGAGAAGCAATTCGGATCTGGGGAAGCTCAGGGAGTTTTAATAGCAGCCTGCCACCTCCGTTCTTTGTGTCCTACGCGGCTACGACCGAGGTCAAGATGCGGCGCAGATGTTAGCATCCCGTCCATCGCCAGGTTGCCGAGGTTTGCCACGAGCCGCGACTGTGGGGTAACAAAAGTTACAGCACGGGAATATCACCAAAAGCTCCAATCGACGGAGGCCCATTTCTCAGATGATGGGCCTAGGCAAGTTGCAACCTGGCCCAGCTTATCCCCACGTTCCCCAAATTCCTGCAAAGTCATGAGAACGGAGGCACGGAGGCTCGAGTGGCAGGGGCGCCGCTTGCGGTCCGCAGCCAGTTCACATGTGATGGCAACCACACCCGCAATCTCGCCCGTTGCATCGTTGCGTGTCGTTTCCAACTTTGAAGTATTCCCCGGCCGAGTGAACCGTCAGCCATTCGTCCTCGTGCCGAACCATGCATTTGGCGGGGTGGTGAAGCTCTCGCCTTGCAAGTGGGCTCCGGTCAGCAGACAGCGGGAATGTCTCAGCAGGCTAAAAACGGGCGCATCGCCTGACATGTGATCGATGCGCTCGAAACTGCCTTTGGCACTCGAGTACATCCGTACCCGTACACGCCAGCTCGGGGGCAGATGGCAATGAATGGTCAAAATAGGATTATCTATCGGGGTCGCTTCAACCCATCGCATCCGCGAAAAAGTGTCGTTCCCCCAACGATAAAAAGGCGAGAGGTGCACGGGAATAACTGTCGAGAAGTGATGCTGATGTTGAGGGGAAACTGGCTGGAGGAAATGCGAGAATCCTATTCGTGGGAAGAAGCCGTGCAAGCCAAGTCAGGTGCGACGTCATTCTGCGACGAGTGCCTTTGCGGTTTGAGGATCGCCGGGAACAACATGTTGTACTCATCAAGCCAAGAGAATATGTTTTATCGCTGAACCAACACACAACCTACCATGCGACCCCTTGTTGTTTGCACTGCACTCCTGAGCGGCGTCGTCTCCTCGCAGCTGCTCGTGCCCCTCTTCCGCGACCCTCGATACCCGACTCCGTTCCGCCACGGCGACCAGATCCTGATGGACCCTGCCGGCCCCGGCCCCGCCATCCCGCCATCGGCGCCGTCGCCGGACGACCAGCCGGGCCCCAGCGGTGATGTGATGCTATCCGATGTCATGGGCCGCGACCGGTCCATTAACCTCTTCGCCGGGTACGCCGGGATTTCTCGGTCTGCTTTGCATCTTCCCGCTAACCGTGGTGTTTGAGCAGTTTCGTTCGAGATATCGAATCCGCATCGCGACGTCTTGACGACGCGTCACAGAACACGACGGTGCTTGCGCCGTTGAACTCGGCCATCGAAGCACTTCCAAGAAAGCCGTGGGAAGACCCGCGCGATTACGGCGCCCTGGGCCCGAATGCGTATGAAGGCGGCGACGGGAGTGAACGGGCGCATCGCAACCTGAGGCGGTTCGTTGAAGCCCACATGGTCCCTCTGAACCCTTGGCCCGAGGGCAAGAATGCCAAAGCTATTGGCGATGATCAGACGATATGGTGGGAAATGAAGGACGGCGTCAGAGTTGTGAGTTTTGGCATTTTATTTTCCGCTTGATGATCTATGTATCGATGCTAATAATGTGGGCAGATTCAACCGGCCGGCATCCAGGTCGTTAGCATCGCCAGCACCGTGTCGAATGGACAAGTGTGGATTCTCAAGGGTGTACGGAACTATGCCTGATTTAAGTGAGAGATCACGGCATCGACACGACGACACGACGGAATGGCAGGCGAAAATGAACTGGGACAGGATGGAAACGGCGTTCAGGTTGCTCGTGTTAGATGATTAGGCAGGGACCATGCAAGTATACGAATGGTTGTTGACGGCTTGAATTTGAGGAAGATAATTCTGTACCCTACCCTTCTATATCTAAGTCCTTTTGGCAGCAGTTGTCCAATATGTTCACCTCGTCATGTCTGTATTCTTTCTCCTGGAGGTTCACTCTCGGTAGAATGCGCAGAAGTGTTTCCCAGCCAACTCGGGTTATAACCCAGTTCAAGTTAAAGTCATACTTGAGGGGAGTTTTACAGAGGAGCTGGTATCCTGCTGCGCGTTTGCGACCTGATTGCGCAACGCGGGACCAAACGTCACCAGGCTGATGAGGAAGTGGAGTTGACCCCTTGCAGGAGAAGCTGTGCTTCAAACAGCGAGTCGGGATTGGGTGGCTGTGCCGGGATTTAGCCGCTTATCGCTATCGTGAAGACACAGCTGATGGAACCGCCTTTGGGCCTCTCACAATCTGCCTGTCTCTCTCGATTGAGCTCAGACAATACCGGCTTCAAGACAATCCCACAGACACCTGTCGAGCGCGGCACTCCAAAATACCCTCATATCCGATAGCCGCCTGTTGTTGGATGGCTGATGCGTCGCCGCACTGAATATGTAAGCTTGTGGCTCTTGCTTGCTCGGTTTGCTTAGCGTCGCGCCCGTCCTGTTTCGCACCTCCTATTTCTCCCACGGTCGTGCCGCAAGCTCCGATTTCCTTGCAGTCTTTCATCTGCGCACTTTCTACATACATGCTGACGTCAAGTTCCTTTTGGTACAGAGCTCTTGGCAAGCTCAGAATGAATCCCCAGCCGCTCCATGGCGCCGCGGGTTTTGACCGCGATCGCGACCGCGACCGCGAGAGGGAGCATGGCATCGACGAGCAACGCCATCGCGCTCTCCAGCAAGAAGAGATAGCCCGACGAGAGCGCGAACGTGAGCGCGACGATGCCGAGCGACAACATAGAGAACCATACCAGCCTGGCGCCCCGCACCACAGCAGTGCTGGGTCGCTCCCTATCCACCAGCCTGTGGCATCGCGAGTCTCGACAACCATCCACAGCCCTGGCGGCCTCCTCGCGAACCATGGCGGGCCGGCGCCTTCCATGCCGGTTGGCGGTCCTTCGGGACCTGCCCCCAGCTATGGTCCTCCGCTCCACGGCGAACCGGGTCGACCAGCACAGCATGGCGCCACAGGCACCTCCGCGACTTCTCAGCATGCCATATTCGCCCCTCATCCCCATGGCCCGGGCGGCCCGAACACTTCGATCCCGCCTTCCACCAGCGCCGCGGCCATTTTCGGTGGCCCTCTCCAACAAGAAAATGGACGGGGAATCCCTCCAGAGGGAAGCAGGGCTATGCAGCAGATACCCTCGGTTTCTGGTATGCCGGCTGGGCAGCCTGGACAAGCAGGGCAACCTATGCCGCCTGGTGCCCCCGGTATGGCCCAAGGACAGCAGCCTATCCTGAATGTGAGTCTACGGAGCTGCCGTGTTGCGTTTTCGGCACCGAGGCTAACCTTCCCGGCCTTAGGATGCCCTCAGCTACCTGGACCAGGTCAAGGTCCAGTTCCACGAGCAGCCGGATGTATATAACAAGTTCCTGGACATCATGAAAGATTTCAAGAGCCAGACGTAGGTCGCATGGTAGCCGGCTCCAGGCCCACGCTAATAATCCAAACTAGGATCGATACACCGGGCGTTATTAGCAGAGTGTCCGAGCTGTTTGCTGGTCATCCGATGCTGATCCAGGGCTTTAATACGTTCCTGCCTCCAGGTTATCGGATTGAGTGCGGACTGGAAAACAATCCGAATAGCATCCGAGTCACAACACCGCAAGGGTCGACGATTCACTCGATCGGTAGCGGCCGACCAGCACCGCTGGAGCCAGCACCCCCGCCAACCGGGCCGGGGCAGCAACCTTATATCGGAGGGCGTCAGGGCAACTGGCAGCAGCCGGCGATCCAACATAGTGTGGAAAGTCCGGAAGCAACATTCAGCACGCCCGCTCCGAACGCGCCGCCGGCGTTCCACGGGTCAGGCCAGAGCGCGTCTTTCGAAGGCACGAGCCCCGTCCAGCAGCGAACACTACCGGCTGTGCAAAACGGATCTGCCGGAAACCACGGAATGGCGCCGAGAAATGCCCATACGCCGACGCCGAGCGCAGGCCAGACACCGGCAAACGGGGCAGCAGCACAACTGGAAAAGCGAGGGCCTGTCGAATTCAACCATGCCATCAGCTACGTCAATAAAATCAAGGTAAGGATACCCTTTGATGTTTACTGGTGCATACGGCAACAGGCCCAGACAATGGAGCCGCGGTTTCTGGTGGAGCCATTGTCTTTCACCCGAACTTTCTCTCTGCCCGTTTGCTTCGACCCCATCTTGTGCGCCTCCTCCTGCTGACTTCTTCGTTCAGAATCGCTTCCAAGACCGCCCAGAGATCTACAAGCAATTTCTCGAAATTCTTCAAACCTACCAGCGCGAGCAAAAACCGATCCAGGACGTCTACGGCCAAGTCACGACCCTCTTCCACTCGGCTCCAGATTTGTTGGAGGACTTCAAGCAATTTCTACCCGAGTCGGCCGCGCAGACTCGGTCTGGCGGCCAACGGGCGGAAGACGGCATTGCCATGGCAGTTACCACGCCCACTCCCCAACCGGCGCATGCTGTTCGCGACGGTCCCAAGATGCCTCCGGTTGGAAACTTTGCGCCTCCGGCCAGCGCGAGCAAAGAGAGCAAAAAGCGCCGTCCAGACAAGGGACCACTCGCCGCCACACCTGTGCCAGAGCAAGGGCAAGTGTCGGCCATGCGCGGAACTCTCCCGAATGCGTCAGGCAACAAACGCGCGAAGCTGTCGCACAAACCCGCGTCCCAGCAGCCCGACGGCGTTTTTATCGAACCGACTCTCACTCCCGTCATTCCCGAGCCGATCGCTCCGATTCCCATTGCCGTATCGAGCCAAGATGACTTTGCCTTCTTCGATCGGGTCAAGAAACATATCGGAAACCGCACAGCCATGACGGAATTCCTGAAGCTCGTCAACCTGTGGAACCTGGACCTCATCGACAAAGACGTTTTGATTTACAAGGCTAATCAGTTTATGGGCGGCAACCCGGAACTCATGACATCGTTGATGTCCATGCTTAAGCATACCATCGAAGAGGAAGCGCCTGTCGAGAATCGGCCGGAACCACCGACCGGGCGAGTTTCCTTGAGCAACTGCCGAGGATTTGGGCCCAGTTACCGCCTTCTTCCCAAGCGCGTAAGCACAGATAGATGCCCGTGGTTAGCATGAAAAGAAACTGACACAACGGTACAGGAACGCCTCAAGCCCTGCGGGGGCCGCGATGAGCTTTGCAATCAAGTGCTGAACGATGAATGGGCCTCTCACCCCACGTGGGCCTCTGAGGATTCCGGGTTTGTTGCGCATCGCAAGAACGGCTACGAAGAGGGACTTCATCGGATCGAAGAAGAGCGCCATGACTACGACTTCTACATCGAGGCGAACCAGAAGTGTATTCAGCTTCTGGAGCCTATCGCACAGCAGATGCTCGCGCTGACACCAGCTGAGCGAGCCTCATTCAAGATGCCGGTCGCGCTGGGCGGACAGAGCACGTCGATCTATAAACGAGTGCTCAAGAAGATTTACGGCATTGAGAAGGGCTGTGAAGTTGCCAACGAGCTGTTTAAGAACCCGTTTGCCGTTGTTCCGGTTGTTATGGGCCGACTGAAACAAAAGGACGAAGAGTGGAGATTCTCTCAGGTAAGCGGCACCGTTTGAGCCGGCCGAGCATCGCTAACAGTTACTTTACAGCGAGAATGGGAAAAGGTGTGGCAGTCACAGACCGAAACGATGCATCTGAAGAGTTTGGACCACATGGGTATCCAGGTCAAAGCCAACGACAAGCGCAACCTGTCGGCTAAGCACCTCGTCGATGTGATCAAGACCAAGTACGAGGAGCAGCGCCGGGACCGAGCCACCAAGATCAAGACGCCGCGCTATCAGTTCTCGTACGAGTTCAAGGACCAGGCCCTACTGCTTGATCTCTTGCGGTTCATGGTCATTTTTGCGCACGTTGGCGGGCAGCATAATGCGCAAGAACGACGGCGCATCCTCGAATTCTTCCGCACCTTCGTTCCCCAGTTCTTTGACATACCCGAGGACGTGGCACTTGCCAAGCTGCAGGACGTCGACGACGACTCGGGCGAGGAGGACGAAGAGGACTCTACCCCGGCCGAGCTCACCAACGGCAGGGCTCGTCGTAACGGCAAGAGTCTCCTCCGTGGCGTGCTTGACCCGGGCCGCAATGGCAGCCGGCCACGTGCGCAGAAAGAAGACAGCGCCGCTTCGGGGAGCAAGGAGACCACGCCCGACGTGGGATCTGCGAACGAGGAAGAGATGCCCGATGCGCCCGAGGAGTCTTCGGTGCAGCCCGTCTCAAACGACCGCTGGCTCCCTACGGTGCCGGGTCCCATCATTGTCGAGAAGGGCAAGGACGGCGGCGGCCAAGCCGAGCTTCTGGATGTCGACGGGGAGCTGAAAGCCGACGCGCCATTCTCACGCTCCTGGTATAACTTTTACTGCAACCAAAACATCTACATCTTCTTCACGGTCCTCCAGACGCTGTACAAGCGACTGGAGGATGTCAAGAACAGCCCGGAGAGTGTCATCGAGGAGATTCACCGCCAGAAGGCCGAGAAGCCTGCCAAGCTACTCGGTCTTGTTCACGAAGACATCCAGTACTTCACGAGCGAAGATCCCGCGACTTTCTGGGGGGCTACCGTCACGCTGATTGAAGATTTCATCAACGGCGAGGTCGAGGAGAGCCGGTACCAAGACATCCTGCGGCACTTCTATCTCAAGAAGGGCTGGACGCTGTACACGATTCAGGATCTGCTCAAGACGCTTTGCCGGCTTGGGCTCGCCTGCAATAACCCGGACGCCAAGGGCGAGAAGACCAAGGAGCTCGTCAAGGCGTATCTGGAAAGCCGACAGCAGGAGGAGACGAGTTTCCAGAACGAGATCAGCGCCAGGAAGTTTGCCGAGAAGTGCATTAAGGATGGCGAGATGTTTGTGATCTGCTGGGTAAGTTGGCGACTAGTTGTTTTGCCGACATGACTAACCGAACGCAGTATCCGGGGAAGAAAGAGGCGACGGTCCGCTGGCTTCAGAAAGACGAAACGACGTTTTACACTGACGAGATGGAGCGGATCCAGCAGTGGCAGTACTACATCTCATCGTATATGCGGATAGAGCATACCGAGGGCATTGTACGGTCGCGGCTGCAAAAGTCTGTTCTGGAGCGGAATCTGCCATCAGATGTCAAGGACACGTTTGAAGAGGGACTGGCACAAAAGCGCATCCACATCAACGAGGGCCTGGTGGTGCGCATCTGCTTGAACTCGTACAAGATGGTGTTTGAGAAGGGTACATGCGACTCGTTTGTCTTTGACAAGCGGTTGGAGGCGCCCGAGGAGTACGCGCTCAACCAGGAGAAGCAGCGGTTTCTTCACGATATCCGGGAGGAGCGTCTCAAGGATAAGTGGGTCACCAACAACCCCTGGATGAAGGGGATGAGCCATGAGGAGGTGCAGAAGATGAAGGACGAGTACGAGAAGTGGAAGGGGGGCGCGCTGCTTCCGGAGGCGCAGGGGCCCAAGGGTGCCGTTGACGTCGTGATGGAGTAGTACTAGATCTCACGACGGGTTTGGAGAGAGGCTTCCAGAATCCTTGGGGAGATGCAGGATTCTTGAGGCAATGTATTGGGCGATGGGGATGGCGTTGGTGGGTCGAGACGTGGTTTCTTCCTTGCTTTCTTTGTGGAAGGGGGAGGGTGGGGGAGGTAGCGATTCAAGTTATGCTTTTTTTTTCCCTTTGGTTCCTGGCACGTAGTGTCGGGTAATGGATCGATCGGTTTTGGAAGTTTTTGACGTTGTCAAAGGGGGTTGTGTATTCCGCCAGGCTCTAGCAAGGAGTGAGGAAGGAAAGGGACTCGAGAGTATATTTTGCTGTAGAATATGGGTTCTAGGTGTTATGAATGCGTTGCGATTGTGAATGTGATGGTGGGATATGTGGGTTGAGGAAGTTGATGTTGAGCAGGACCTAGCGCCAACCCTGGTTGAATTTGCGATGTCATCTAATATTACTGAAAAACGAAGAGAAAAGCTAAATCTGTCTTTAATGATGTGGATAAGTACCTTGCCCGGTTTAGTTGTGTGGTCTCGGGGTCAGCTCAGCGGATGTGAGTGTCTGTGTCTGAGATGAGTGTGTGCCACTCAGGGAGAGAGAGCTCGGGCCACATGTCAATCTCAACATTGAATTTTCCGCGCTGGACCCGCAGCGCGATGGGTTGGTTCATTGAGGTGCCACGGGTGCTTGCTTGCTGTGACCCACCACCGACCATCTCACACGACTTGCCTTGCTTGCTGCTCTCGACAAATTGTTTCACCGTTGGGGTAAATCAACTAAATTCTCTAAGTATATCTCAACACGTTAACACGATAAAGGATCGACTGAGAGGTAAAACGGATGGCGCGAGATAATCTCTAAAATTCAACACGCCACGCCACACTACGCCACGCTACGGGTCATGAGATGAATCAGCAGCAGCGGCGATTTTGAAGAAGATATCAAGGAAGGGAAGAAGATGATGATTAGCTCCCTAGGTCTAGGGATTGAAGTCGGTGGGGGGTTGAGATTGAGATGGATTGGTTCGGGTTCCGGTCCGGGTTCGGCGAGGATGAGGATGTGTGCCTCCTCCCTTCCAAGAGGGTCCGGGCTGGTTGTGGACTTGTCGAGGTGTAGTTCTGGCGTGCGGGGTTTTGGATCGGTGTCGGTGTCGGCCTCATCTAGTGGCTCCTCTTCTGGGGCTGCTGGGAGGGTGGTTTATGGGTCCGGTGGTGGTGGTGGTGGTCAGTGGAGGGGGGTGTTGTTGTTTTTGAAGAGGGTGACGACGAGCGGGACTACCGGTACCCGGATGAGGAGTTTTGGGTTTGCTGGTAGGAGGGGGATGGCTTCGGCGTCGGCGTCGGGGTTGGCTGGGAAGGGGGGTGGTGGGAGTAGGATGCGTACGTTTCCCTTTTTTTTTGGTTTTTTTTGCCAGTAATGCTTCGAGATCCCCCCTTCGAGACTTCTGAAATATGATTAAAGCTGACCTGACGCGTTACAGCATACCCGGAGAAACTACTCATATACCACGCCGGGACGGGCCGTATGTATATCTCTTACCCCTTCTGTCGAGAGTTTCAGACTTACTAACAGCAAAGATTAGGAACGACCTTCCTCGCCTGCCTCAAAGTCACCACCCTTTTCGTGTTTATCTTCTTCAACTTTTTAGCCGCGCCGAGCTACATCCAAGCCGACGAGGACTGGTACAAGACCGCCGGAAGTTTGTCTTCTCTGTCTCCCTTTTTTTTTCTAGAATACTAACACACATCGTAGTAATCCTATGCGGCACCATCCCCCTAGCCTTCGTCGCTTATAGTTCAGCGGCCTTCGTCTCGACCATGACGCTCCACCTGCCGCCCTTCGCGCGGTCCTCGACGGAGATGCTCAAGCGGTTCGTGGCCAACGTACCACCCACGACACGGCTGGATATTGTTACCATGAGTTTTATTGGTAAGCCGCGGACGACGGCGCTGCGGGTTGGTGAGATGCGGGCCGTCGACCGGCGGCTGGGCATGGTGAATTTCGTGCGCGACACGGCGGGGGAGAACGCGACGAGGAGGTGGTGGGAGTTTCGGGCCGTGGGGAAGTTTCATGTGCAGACGGGGCGGAATGAGAAGGTTTTGAAGAATGGGTGGGTTTGGAGTGAGGTTGCGGGGGTTATTAGGAAGAGGGGAGGGGGGGGAGGGGAGAAACTGTGATGTTTTTTGTTGTGTGTAGTATAAGTACCTCTGTTGTGTTGTGATAATAGGCTAGGCTAGGTTACCGAGAAACTAGAAAGGTATACCTCATATAAGCTGGCGAAGAAAGAAAGAGAGTTCTCATAAATAACCTTGAAACCTCGCGAGTCCTGCTCTCCAAAGTCACAGCCCCTGCCCCTGAACAACACCATACCGCACCAACCCCAGCACCGCACCGAGCACACACGCAACAGGCGGACTGACCCCAAACCAGCACCCGCCCACATAGCTCGTCGCCGTGACGACCACCCACCACGGATCGTCGGCCAGACTGGTCCCCCTCTCGAAGCCCTCGTCGATCCAGCCGATCTGCCACAGCCTGTAGACGGCCGTGTAGATCAGGCCGACGGCGGCCGCGTTGACCCCCCGCAGCGCGGACCGGACCCATCGCCAGCTGCGGATGGCGGTCCAGATACCCATTGTGCCGTGCACGGTCATTAGGCCTGGGAGGAAGATTCCGAGATAGCCTAGGAGTGCGCCTGCGGCGGGGGATTGGCCTGCTCCCGTGGCTGTGAGGGCTCCTAGGTCTTTTTTGGGGGGGTCAGAAAGGTTAGGGGCGGGGAGAGGGGGGGAGAGGGAGAAGACACGAACAGACGGCAAAGTTGAAATTCGGACCGGGAAAGCCCTGGATCAGAGCTAGGCCGATGAGAAAGTCGCGTGGCGATACCCAGCCCTCTGCTACTACGTATTCGCGCAGGAGGGGGATCACGACGGGGCCGCCGCCGAAGATTATGGTGCCTGCTAGGTACATGTTTGCGAAGAGGCGGTCTTTTTTTTTCGGCACTCGGAATTAGTTACTGGGGATTCTCTACAAAAAGGGGATAAAGGGGGGAGACGTACAGAGAAGCGGCGGGGAGGGGAGTGTTCCTCTTAGTACCAGGACGACAATGAAAGTTAGGAGAAATAGAATGATCAGACCCAGACCGGCGGGCCAGGACATGGTCGTTAGTCTGTGTGACTGCGGGACTACGCGGGCTGTGTCGTCGTCTTCTGCCTCGGCGGCCTCGCCCTGGCTGGTTTGTGGGAGAGGTTGTTGGTCATCATTGTCTAGATGTGGGGGAGAGGTGTTCTTGGTGTCCCTGCTGTCGTTTTGTCTGGTGTGGGTGTGGGTGGTCGGCTCGGCCAGTTCGACGCCTTCCTCTGCGGCGGTATCACCCCGGCGTCGTCGTCCCGTCAGTTTAGCTCTTAGGGTCTGCGGTGTGCGCGCGATGGCCTTGACGGGCGGATGTAGCCAGCGAAAGTCGTGGACGACGGAGATGATACCGGCGAGGAGCATCAGCAGCGGGAAGTACCAGAGCGCGTTGTACAGCAGTCCGGCGGCGGCACCGAGGAAGACCAGGACCCGCGTGAGCTTGTCGGTGATGGCCTTGTGGGCCAGCTGTACGGCCGCGAGGGCGATGATGCCCACCGTGGCCGCGTTGAGACCCGACAGGAGAGCGTAGACGGGACGGGGGAGCGTCTCGCCGATGTTGGAGATGCCGATGGCGAGGCCTAGCATGCCCAGGGCGCCGGGGAGACTTTTTGTGTTAGTAGGAGACGAAAGGAAGGGGGGTAAACACACCTCCAGATCAGAAAACCTAGGACGGCTGGGAGGAATCCGTCGTGGATCAGGTTGATGCAGTACAGCATCTTGGTGCTGCCGGGCCCGGAGAAGGCCTGGCACACGCTGAAGAGCTCTTGGTACTGTGGGGGGTGTTGTTGTCATTAGCATTTGATCTTGTGTTCACATTCGTGAGTCTGGTGTTGTTCGTCAGGCTTTCTTACCACCTGCTCGTCGATCCATTGCAG
The DNA here is from genome assembly GCA_030411725.1 of Echria macrotheca. Taxonomy (NCBI): domain Eukaryota; kingdom Fungi; phylum Ascomycota; class Sordariomycetes; order Sordariales; family Schizotheciaceae; genus Echria; species Echria macrotheca. The sequence continues at coordinate 180,224 of MU839830.1, read as the reverse complement.
CTTGGCGACGAATTTGTCGTGGAACTGTCCGGTCTGGTCAGCGGTGACCGTTCAAACACCAGCTCCCCAGAAGTGATGACAATCCTGTCTGGAGGTGTCGGACGAGGAAGCATACAATCTTAAAATGCACCGGTGGCCCTCCAAACGAGGTAAACCCCAAGTACCACGTCTGGCTGACCGTGTTCCAGAACTTGGCCGCGATCGAGTCCCAGCTCAGCACGTCCGACACGGCCCATGGTTTCTTCAAGCCCATCCTGCTGTCAATTCACCTTTGGGTTTTTACACTATCTAATTTTTTAGCACCCGCTTCGTCTCCTGAATATCTCGAGTTAAGATACTCTGCAATGGTGAGAGGGCAGAAAGTGAGGTGCCGGGAGACATGGAGATATTTGTACTCGGACACCACGCCGAGAACGAGATCTCCCGGGAAATCAGCAAGCACGTCGTCGTCCCTCCTCTGCGCGCAAGCACGTGGCTGTCATTCCCACAACCTCATTGGCTCGTGGCAGACCTGCTTCTGCCAAGCTGGGCGATTGGGTTCTTGCTCTGAATAATTCCATCCTGAGCAATTCGGCGTGCCATTCTGGGAGAAATTCGCATGGAGGAATTTTTGTTTTGCCTGTCACGTATTTGCCCCGGCAGAGGAGTTGAGAGGGTGAGAGGCAAAGATACAAATTGTGTCCTGGACAAACCGATGGATTGGTTTACTGTCCAATCCCCACGTTTATAAGGGGGTGGCGGCCGATTCAGGGGCTCAATCGCCCCGCTTCAGCTGCCGGCAGCTGTCGGCTGTCCGCGGCGGCGCGAGGACATGTTGCGAGTCGCGACGAAAAGAAATGAATTGGGCAACCGAATCCATCACGTCGCTCGTTACCACGGTCTCTCTCGACAATTCAAGGCATACAAAAACAATGACATAGACATACAGCCCGTCCGAATCTACTACATCCACTCCCTGCCGCACCATGGCGCCCGGAATCCTGTCCTTCTTCCGGGGCGTCTACGACCTCGACACGCTCGACACGCGACTCACCACCTCGTCGACCATCCCATACACCCCGCAGTCGGCCCCGGCGAGCACGAGCAAGGAAAAGAAAGAAGATGGACGGAGACAAGAGATACAGATGTCGCCGTCAAAATGGGGCACCCCTGAGTTCTACCTGTACTACCTCGTCTTCATCCTCGCCGTCCCCTACATGTTCTGGGTGCCCTATACCGTCTCGAGGCGTATGTAAATCTCTTTAGGAACCCGAGTTATGCTGACGAAAGTAGCATCGGACCCCCGATACCACAAGTACGAACAACACCTCTCCGACGGCTGGATCCCCGGCCGAAAGATTGTAAACCCCGTCCTCTCTCCCAAAGCCTTCTGACACTCATTCTGACACTGCCTAGGATGTCTCCGATGCGCAATACCACCTCCTCCGCGAGAACTTCTCCGCCATGGCCGGCCTCCTCCTAGTACACCCCCTACTGCGCAAGGGATGGAACCACTTCTGGAACATGGCCCGAGGTTCACCAACTATTCCAGACCGGCCGGTGGGCAGCCCCGAGGTGGCCGAGGAGCGGATGCGCCAGCGGGTGGCATTCGACTTTGTCTTTGCCTTGGTCTTTCTGTTCGCGCTGCACGGCTTCTCGGCCGCCAAGGTGCTGCTCATCCTCGGTATCAACTACAAGATCGCCACGCAGCTGCCGAGGAGACTGATCCCGGCGACGACGTGGATTTTTAATATCGGCATCCTGCTGGCCAACGAGATATTCGGGGGGTACAAGTTCCGCAGCATCGCCGTGTTTTTTGCTGGTGAGCCCGACGTGCGCAATGTCGTCGACGGCCTGCCGGTGCTGGTCCAGGTGGGCGAGTGGCTGGACCGCCACGGCGGGTTGATGTCTAGATGGGAGGTTCTTTTCAATATCACCGTGTTGCGGCTGATCAGCTTCAACATGGATTATTATTGGAGTCTGGACCAGCGGGGTGGCAGTCCTGTCGAGGTATGTTTCCTTTCGTCATCTCAACAGGAGAACAAAACTGAGGCGCCCAAGAAGAAACAGCTAGACCCGGCCAACCTCTCGGAGCGCGACCGCGTGAGCATCCCCGCGGCCCCGCAGGATTTCTCGTTCCGGAACTACGTGGGCTACGCCATCTACGCGCCGCTGTACCTCACCGGCCCGATTTTGACTTTCAACGACTACATGGCCCAGCAGCGGTACCGCGCCGCCACCATCGAGACGCCCCGGACGCTGCGCTACGGCGTCCGTTTTCTGTTGGTCGTCCTCAGCATGGAGCTCGTGCTGCATTTCGACTACGTCGGCGCCATCTCCAAGGCCGACCCCGACTGGAGCTCCTACACGCCGGCCCAGTTGAGTCTGTTGTCGTTCATGAACCTGCACATCATCTGGCTCAAGCTGCTGCTGCCGTGGCGCTTTTTCCGGTTATGGGCTCTTGTGGATGGCATCGACCCGCCCGAAAACATGGTGCGGTGCGTGAGCAACAACTTCAGCACGCTCTCGTTCTGGCGGTCCTGGCACCGGTCGTACAACCGGTTCCTGCTGCGGTATATCTATATCCCCATGGGCGGCGCCAATTTTCGGTCTGCGCGGGACGCCGTCAAGTCGGTCGCGACGTACCTTATGGTCTTTACGTTTGTCGCGCTGTGGCATGATATCCAGATGCGTCTGCTGATCTGGGGGTGGCTGGTCGTCTTGTTCTTCCTGCCCGAGATCGCGGCGCGGAATGCGTTCCCCAAACGCAAGTGGGAGGCGCGGCCGACGGCGTATCGGATGCTCTGTTGCGTGGGGGCCGTGGGGAATATCTTGATGATGATTGCGGCGAATCTGGTCGGTTTCGCGGTGGGTGCGGATGGGCTGAAGAGTATACTGGTGGGCATTTTCAGGGAGTATTCGGGGCTCGTGTTTTTGGTCACCGCGTGCGCGGCGCTGTTTGTTGGCGTGCAGGTCATGTTTGAGATTCGCGAGGCGGAGAAGAGGAGGGGGGTGAATTTGAAGTTTTAGGGTTATTGTTTATATAGAGAGAGGATAGAGATGTAATGTTGTAATGCTTGAGTCTGTGATTTTCTTTTGGGCGATGTGTGGATGGCTGCTTGATGTTGGACATTGGGCATCTCACAGAGGATACACATTCCATGTTTAACTGTGTAATCGTTGGTTTCTTTGCCCGTAGTGGCATCGTTATATGCTGACCGGGGGAATAGTTCTACGGGTTCCGTGACACGATTTGAGCAGTCGTAAACCGTCAATATACACCGTCGTCTCTGTGATTAAGCTCATATGCGGTATACTATCTCACACACCAACATTCATTCCCTCTGCCCCTTCCCCTTGATCTTGCTATTACAACGGTGTGCGATAAATATCCCTATGGTTCTGGTTCTGGGCGTGGGTGATGCTCGCCCACGCCCGCTGTTTTTGGATTATGCACACATAACATATATCCATCTGGCCCGGCAGGGGGGGTCTCTCCATGTGGGAGCTGGAGTCGAGGTAATCAATCTTGTTTACTTTTCACCTACCCAAATAAAGAGAAAAAGAAATCAGTTTTTTTATGACGCTAACCCTGCGTTGAGGAGTCGAGGAACCTACATAGCAAGTCAGCCAGCATGCTAGGTCAGGTACTCGGTCAGTTCAATTCTACTTACTACCTTCAGATAATGATGTACGGATACACAGTACTCGTCGTGAACCCAAGGGGGCTCGGACAAAAAGTATTTATAGAAGCCTAGGCCCAGCAACCAGTCCGTCGTAGTCTGCTTGTTCGTGTTGTCAAAGCCCTGTTAGCCATACCGGTGTCCTGTTACCCTCAAGTACTGTAACGGGGGTGCATGGCCATGGTCATGGGGAACATGCAGACATATATATACATATATACTCTTGGAAATACACAATGCCGCCGCGGATGATTTTGTTTCTGACTTTTCAATGTTTTTCCTATTCAATGACACTCAACTCGTACAACAGCCCTCACAAACTAGACTACTCGATACACTTTTTCCCTCGAACATCACCACCCATTCGAAAAAAGCGTACAGCCCCAGATACACACACTCAGCTACCCCCTCCCCTCCCCCTCCTCCTCCTCCTCCTCCTCTCCCTCCTCCCAATCCAAAGACAGAAAAAAAAAAAAACCGTTCCCCAAAGATCACGTCGAAGTATTAATCAAATCCCTAGCCAAACCCGCAACCAAATCCCGACTACTCTTATTATCCCCCGTAACCCTCTGCAGATCCCTCGTCCTTCCATCCAGCCGATTCCACACCTCGATAAACTTCCCCTCCGTCTTCTCGCTCGTGCTCCGTCCAAACCGCGCAATAGCCTCGACCATGACATCCCTCCGCCTCAACCTCTCAAAATCCGCCTCGGTCAGCCCGACGCGCCCGTACAGATACGCAATGCGCGCGCAGTACATGACCAGCGCGGCGAGCCCGGCGCCGAGCGCGGTAGCCACCGACGACCCCGTCTCGGCCTTGAGCTTCCCAATCCCCGACGGTTTGTTATCATGCTGCTGTACGACTTCGACGCCCGGAAAAATAAAATCCAGCCGCTCGAGCGAGCCGGCCCAGTCGTACGGCAGACCGGTCGGGTTCGCCGCGCCGATTTTAATCACAGTCTCGGGCCGGAAGCCGGCGGGGTAGAACATGTCGCCCGTGTGGCCCGAGTCGCCGGAGGAGCAAAACATGAGTATGTTCCTGTCGATGGCGCGCTGCAGCGCGCTGTCGAACACGGCCTTGAGCTCGCTCTTGGCCGCGGGCACGCTCACCGTCCACGACATGGAGATGATGTCGACGTCGCGGTCGACGGCCGCGTGGATCGCACGCGCCGCCGACATCGAGTCGATCCCGCTGCCGACCATGCGCAGGCGGATCGGGTAGATCTTGGCCATGCGGCAGACGCGCGCGATCATGGACGCCATGATGGTTCCGTGGCCCTTCTCCGACACGTACCACGGCCGCACCCGGTCGCCGTCCTCCTCGTAGTCGAACGTGCGGCCCGTCAGCACGCGCCCGATCAGGTCCTCGACCGTCGTGTCGACGCCGTCGTCGATGACCGCTACCACGATGTCGCGCGGCGGTCCCTTTCGGGACATGATCTCGGCCCGCTCCGTCGGCGTGACGGGGCCCTTGGACGAGAGCGCGTTGATCTCGTTGTTGACGTCCCTGGTGCGCTCCGCGACGATCTTTCGCCAGACGTTGTCGATCCGCTGCGCGAAAGCGTCCGTGGAATCTAGCCAGCGGTGTGGCGGCGTGCCGAGGTTCGGCGCGTTGCCCGTCCCGGAGCCGTTGGCACCCATGCTGCGTGGCCGCAACGACAGGCCGTCGATTCCGCCCTTGACTGCGACGGACCTGAGCCGCTTGACTGCCGTGGGATCGGGGCTGGGAGGCGCACGGGCTGGCGACTCTGCCCGCTCCTCCTGCCTGCCGAGGGTGACCGAGACGCCCGTGGTGGTTCGCCGCACGCCCGTGTTGGGGATCGGCGGCGGCGGCATGGCTGCCCTGTCTGCCGCAGCAGTCGGGGACATTGCGGTAATCGGCTGGACTGGCTCCGTTGGCGGAAGGAACGGGGCGTAGGGAATGGTCAGACGGTTCTCAAAGTCCATAATGTAGCGTTTCGTCCGCTCGCTGCTTTCGAGCGTCTAATATCTGGTCAGGCACGGATTCACCAGCGCAATGTATTGATGGGAAGTGACTTACACCATCAACCAGCAAGTTTATCACCGACAGATCAGGCAGCTTCCGCAGACCCTCGGGCTCACTCCACGCGCGAAGAACGGCGTTATTCCCGCTCCAGTGCAGCACGATCTCGGTCAGGTCCTGGCTGGCATTGCAAATCGTCACGGGATCGAGATCCGGCTTGCTCCAATCCAAAACCTCGACGCGGAACGGCTTCAGCGACATTTCGATCGCCTCGTCCGAGTGCGGCGGGCTCTTGCTGTCATCGACGATGACCTTGAGAATGCGCTCCACCCCCTTTTCGCGGAGCCACTGGAAGAAGTAGAGCATATCCGAACGGCCGCGGGTCGCCTCCTCGCCCGGCGGCACGCGCAACGGATTCTTACGCCAGTTGCGCACAAACACGGCCGGGAAGGCGACGTACTTGAGGACGTTGTCAAACGTCAGCTCCTGGAAGGAATCCTTGAAAGTGTCGGCGTCGGCCTCGACGGCGAGACCTTCGTACTCGAACGAGATCTGGATGTCTATGGGGTGTCAGTGGATAGCAATAAAACACGTTTTGGGTCTACATGCCTTTCGGGTTCTTCCCATACAAGAACTTGACGGCCTTGGGGTGGCTCCGCGTGCGCAGGTACTGAACCTTGATGTCCATTTTGATCTTTTCCGAGCACTCGTCGCGCATGCGCTTGCGGTCCTCGGCCGTCTCCTCCTTCTTGGCGTCATCGAACGAGACGGTCGCCGTCCTTTTGAGGGGCGTTTTCGGGTCCTGTCCAGGCGGTTCCCGCGGCCTATTGTCGGGCTTCTGGCGTTGCTGACTTTCATCCCTGGCTCCGGGCCCGCGCGTGTCGATCCGGGGATCGCGGCCCCTCGGATCCGCTGTGTCCTTGTCCCGCGGGAGAGAAATCCCTTTCAGACCGGGGCCTTTGGCATCGCTGCCCTTGGGACCGGGCGCGGTTTTCGGTGGCCCTTGAGCCGGCATCTTCTCTCCCGGATTGCGGGGAGGCTGAGGTCCTCCTCTCTTGGTCTCGGCGTCGGAATCCGAGTCTTCGTCGCCATCGGGGCGTGCCCGAACGCGCTCGCGCTGTTCTTGCTGTTGAAGCTGCTGCCTACGCTGCTCCTTTAGCTCCTCCTCACGTTTTTTCTGCTCCAGCTTCCTGAGGTTCCTCAGGTCCTCCTCGGTCTTGGCCAGCCGCGACTGACCTCCCTTCGTTGTTGTTGTCTTCTCGCGAAACAGCTCTCGGGTCCTGACGTGATACTGGTAGACCGAGAGGTCGTCATTCGTAAAAAAATCAAGCACGGCCTTGCCAGATCGAATAAGAGAAGGCCTCTCTCCAGTCTTTAGGAGCATCTTGACAATCTTGTACTGATCCTCGCTGTAGCGGCCGTAGTCGACGGCATAATGCAGAGGTGTGAAGCCGTACGAGTCTGCGGCAGCGACGGCCGCCTCGGTTGCCTTGTGGACCAGCTTCTTCAGTGCCTTGGGCGAGACAACCGAAGGCGGCGAGCGCAGCGCGTAGTGCAGCGAGTTCTCTTCGCGGCCGTCGACGCTGCACCGGACAGCGAGGGCTTGCGACAAGGGGTCACTGTCGCCGCCCTTCCTGCTTTTCCTGCTCGACCCGCCCGAGGGTTCGAGACTCTTGACGAGGTTCTCGAGAATGCGCGGCGCGCCACTGGCGATGGCGCTGTAGAGAACCGTCTGGCCGCTGATGCGGCCCGAGTCCTGGTCGAGAGAATCGCGGACCTTGATGAGCTCCGGGTACTTCTTGACGATCTCGTTGAAGGCTGCGCGGATATGAGGCACCAGCTTGAGGTTGACCTCGATGTACTTGGTCCACGACTCGATCAACATGTGCAAGACGGTCTTGCCGGAAAGCTCCGATTTTTGCGAGAGAGCTGGATACTGAGCAAAGATCAAGTCCGGCTTGCTCCAGTCCAGCGTCCCTCTCGGGACCGTGTCGACGAAATCCAGGAGAGCCCGATTAACGGGATTTGCTGGCTCCCTGGTGGCCTGCTGCTCGTAGTAGCCCTCATCATCCTCGTCGTCGCCATCCTGCTGCACTTCTAGATCATCTTCGCTGTCTTCCTCACTGTCCGCGTCTCTCGGGTAAGGAGATTTGGGGTCAACCATGGTGGAGTTCGTGATGCTGGATGAAGCAAGACTGCCGGGTGAGTTTGTATGTGCCGAAGAAAGTGTGAAGATCTCACTTGGGTCGAGTGAAGGTCGGCCGACGGTTCTCAGCCAGAAGGACCTTCTCCCAGAAAGCTTTGAGTTTGGGACGACGCAAGGCTCGAGCTGATACAAAAAGACACAAGTTCCGTGCTGTCTTGCCGTGGAAACGGTGCCAGTCCGGGGGCCGATTGTGCCGCCGTCAGTCATCCTCCCCCGGTCAAGGTACCGGTACAAGACAGGGCCTGTAACAGGGGGGTGTGGGACGGGGGAGGCTGAGACCAACAGCACCCGCACTCCAGCACGCTCACCTGCATCGGCTTGGCATTTCAGCCAGCCTCAGTCTGACCACCAACAGGATTCAGGGACTGCTACGGACGAGAGCGGGGTTTGCTTGTTCTGCCGATGTGATATAGACCGAACTGCCGTCAACTTGGCCTTCATGTGAGAGAGTAGTTTCAGGAAAAAGAAGACGGCGCATTTGAACGACACTACACTAACCATGTCCGACTTTGGAGATTCAGACCAGGAGCGGCAATTCCATGCGCTCGAGGAGCTCGAGGACGAGGGGGTTCAAACCTTCGATATCGAGCTCAACGAGGAAGGCGATGGGGGCCTCCATACCAAGAACGACCCAGAGGCGCCGTTCCAGCGCAGCACCGTTACGCAGCGCAAAGGCGATGTCGATGTCAAGGCCACTCTGAGGGACGTTGTTCACGGACAGTGGGGAGAGGACGACCCTGATGCTTCGGCAACTCTGCTGGTCCTGCTCTTTCGCTTCGATCCCAGGCGTCAGGGCCGGCGCATCTCGTACGCCAGTCTCTCCTTCAGGTTCTTTGATGGTGAGGGCCGACACCGCAAGAACCCCGAGGTCGTCGCCATCTCGTTCGACGGTAATCTGAACATGGTGCCCACCAAGCGTACCGAGTCCGTCACCAAGGGTGCCGACGGAACTGTTGGGGGCGGGCTGCTGGGAGCGGAGCTGTCTACGACGGTGAAGTGGGAGAAGAAGATCGACGAAGAGACGAGCGATTCCACCAAGCTGGTCGGAAGCATCGATATTCTCGAAGCACCCCACGGGCCCAACAACGCCGCGACGTGGACGCTGACCGAAAACCAAACCACCAAGACAGGAATTCCGGCGGCCATGCAGGTTGGCATCCTGCTGAAGCGCACGACCGACGACGACTTCCACTGCGCTTTCGAGATCAAGACCGATGTGGATTTCCGCACCTCGATCAAGCACTTCCTCAAGAGGCAGGAGAAGGACGACCCCATGTGCGTAACTATGGCCGCCCGCGCAAACAGTGACTGCCTGACGCCGCTAACATTTTTCTGGTAGCTTGTTCCGCACCGATCTGAAGCCTACCAACAAACTGATGCAGTACGATGTGGCCAACCTGGGAAGCTTCGACGTCTCTAGGGTCGAGGACCTTTCCTTTACCACCATGAGGAACAATGTGATCAAGGAGTCTGGTTGAGCGAGGATGGCAGCCTCGGGGTGCTGTGTAGCGTAGTGGGGTGTGACGAACGAATTGAAGCCAAAGCTGTGCAATATTCCGTGCTGCAACCCAAATTGTGTCTTGGTTGCCCAGCTGCCTTGTCGCTGACATGCAGCGCCGAGACCAACCCAAATGTCGTGTCGCTGCCCATCCTGTAAGTGCAGAGTACCATTTCGCGCCCCAGCTGGAGTCGCCGAATCCTTCAAATGGATTATGAGGTTGCGTTGCAGTTCATTGAGGTGTGGAAATGGGGACCCTCTTCTGTGCAGGCAGCAGTCTGTAGAGGTGGGGAACACTTTGCGGGCCGGGGCCATACCTTAGTTAGACGCCGGAGCCAATTAGGTAACTTGGTACCTAACTAGCTGCCAGACGCTTCCGCCTCCCCCTCACAGCTCGCTGAAAGACTGTTGAAACAAGGACCGTGGGTTAATCATGACTGCCTTATTTTGCGTTCCATCGCACCCATGTCTGCCATTCTCTAAGAGAAGCATCGGAGTGGATGACACGGAAGTACTGCCCGCAACAGGTGAGGTTCTCCTATTACTAAGGGCGTTTGTAAGGGTAAAGGATCATCACGAGGAAAGGAGGTGTTGGTAAGCATAGGGTACACTCGATGTATCCCCGCTCGAGCCCCGCTAGGCCGGTCTTGAACTCCGTATCGGGCCAAGTTGGGGTCGTTAGCGACGAGTAGTGCTGAAGCTCCCCTGTAGTTGCTGACTACCCCGCCAATGTACCGGTACCTCACCTCTTCCTTCACGTCGCCCTACCAGGCACCCAGGCAGGATGCTGCGCCGAGTGCTGGGCCAACCGCCGAGATGAAGCGAAGCTCGGCCAGACGCAGGTCGGCGCCAGCTGATTTGGCCCAGCCGCCGTCAGTGTCAGCTCAGTCCATTGAGGATCTGAGTCTCCGCGGGGCTTCGAGAGCACCTCAAACTCCAACCGCAGCTAGAGTGGTGATAGCGTCCAAGAAAGCAGAACATCATGTCGGACAGCGAGAGCGAGTCGGCGTCGTCAGACCAGCGGGACGAGTCGGATCTCGACGACGACCTCGACCAGCAGACCCAGCCTCAGACGCAGCAAAATGCTGAAGCCCAGGACCAGGCCAAGAAGGACCAGGACCAGGAACACGAACACCACGACGATGCGTCCAAGAAGGACGGTGACGACAAGGCCGAGGCCGACAAGAAGTCGGAAGCCGACCCAACGCCTGATCCGCCCGAGTACGGGCTCCTGTATGAGGACACCTCGTGGGGTGAATGGCACGAGTATGAGTGAGTGACAGCTGCCCAAAATACCCGGCTGCCATGCTAATGGGATCCATCAGTGTCGTCGTCGTCCACAGCATCCGGGAAACCTCATGGACCACTGGCGGCTGGAGACAGGGCGAGGGGTCCAAGAGCGCCACCAGCTGGATGTACAGCGACATGGGCTTCTCGGGATGTCGCTACTTGCACTTCCAGTATGACTATCATGCCACCGACCAAGACCGGCCCGATGTGCTCTACCGCGGAGGCATCGAGCGCGTGGCCCAGTCACTGCTCGACGGTTTGTTGGACCTACGCCAAAAGTTCAACCAGGAGGTCTACCCGGACGCCGAGACTCCCGTGAGTACTGCACTGTTTCCTGCAGCTGGCTTCCCATGCATCCTTCTGACACTCTCATAGCCTCGGCGAGGCATAGTCTTTGTCGCACATGATGTTGGCGGCACTATTGTGAAAAAGGCCCTCCTCCTTGCCGCGCTCAACCCGAGTAAATACGGGGACATACCTTTTGATACCACTAACCTGGTTTTCCTGGGGTGTCCTCACAAGGGTATCCGAATCGACATTGAGGATCAAGTGGCGAAGCTCCTGTTGATGCCTGAAAACGCATTTCAGGACTGGGTCATGGATGCCATCACCGAGCTGTCACTCGCCCTTCTTCGAATCAACGACGAGTTCCTCGACAGCAAGGTCTTGCACCATGCCTCGGTGTATAATATTGCCAGCAAAGGTGTGGGACCGGATAATGATATTCCAGCGCCTTGGACCGCCTCGTTGTGCTGCTTCAATCTCCCGTACGAATATGTACAGAACCAGAGCGGAGTTCACCACCTGAAGCTTGCCGAGGGCGATGAGGCGGCCGACGACGAAGGCGACAAGTTTGCCAGAGCTATCTCTTCAAAGCTTAACAACTTCCCCTTCTTCACCCTCCCTCCAACCAGTATCGCTCAGTTTCGCAAGACATTTCTCGCCATGTCGCCTCCGGCCAGACCCGCCGTCGCAGACGACTTCAGCTGGCTGTCCCAGTACCATGATGATGCCATTGTGAAGCACGCCAACTACAAGTCGTGGTCGAAACAGCGTGCCCCGAGTGTGTTGCACATCCATAACTCGGCCTTTGTCAGAATATACTCGGAGAAGCTTTGGGATTACCTTTTCTACGAGAACGGCTACGATGACCCTCTGACCAAGAACATGGCCTACTTTGGATTCAAGCGTAATGACTGCCGTTTCAACACGGTTGACCGGCTGCTCACCTTCATGATCACCCAAGTCGTTAGCCGGAACAACGACGTTCGAGGCATTGTCCATGTTTTCGATATGTTGCAGACGCACCGGGCATGGACCACGCAGGATCTCGTCCAAATGTTTATTTCATGTCACGACATGCCGGGCCTCCGCCCCATGGGCTTCTTTATTGGCTGCCTGGACGAGTGTGACGAATCCGTATCGGTTCTCCTCGACCTCATTGCCGAGTTCCGCACGCTGTCTGAGAAGCGCTTCCGCTTCATTCTAACGACGACAACTGGAGCCAATGAGGAACTTGACAAGGCTCTCGCCGTCTGGCCTTCCATTGACCTGTCCGATTTGCCAAAGGGCAACGAGAAACCGTGGTCTGGGACATTCGAGCGCCGGTTCGGATTCCACGTGAAGCGCCTTCTAGAGAAGAAGCCAATGTATGCCCGCTTCCAGGACCAGGTGAAGGAAGTCCTCCTGACATTTGATGCGGACGACCGCCTTGGGGAATTCGCCATCCGCTGGCTCACGAACTGCACCCAGGACGATTCCAAGGCGGGCATCAAGAAGACGCTGGCCAGGCTGAAGGGGGCAAATATCGATTCTTTTCTCGAGATGATTGTCGATTCGTTCGGCCCTCGCCAGACCAGGGCTCGCAGCTTGCTCTCCTGGGTCGACACTGTATTTCAGCCCCTGACCCGCTTTGAACTCGGGATTGCCGTGGAACTTTCCGAAGGCGCGACGGAAGAGGACCTCGAGGATGTGTTCTTTGACGAAATCACCAAGGATATCAGACAATTCTGGCAGGCGTTCCACAAGACTTACGAGGTCGACGTCTGGCACGTCTGGTCCAACCGCAAGCAGCCCACCGCCGAAGAGTCAGCCATGGCGCACGGAGAGCTCGCCCGCCAGTGTCTCCGATACCTCAGTTTCCCAAGCGTCTCTGCCAAGGTACAGGATATGTGCGATCGCTTTGTGTCTCTCGACGAGACACCATCGGTTCGACCGCGCGAGGATCTCGTATCCTACGCCGTCCTTTACTGGCCGAAGCATTATGCCTTGGCCGGCACGAACCAGCCCAAAAAGGAGGCGGCGGCCTTCTTTGAAGACAAGAATTTGAGAAACGCCTGGGCTGCTGCCCATTATGTATTCTCTAACCACATGGTCCGCACCCAGCGCGGTTATCTGTCGGCTCTCCCCGTCGTGGCCATGTCGGGGCTGGACGACATAGTATCCGCCCACATCGCAGCCGAAAAGTCGTCAGAATTGTTCGTCGAAAATGCCGGGCATGCTCTGGTCGAAGCCATCCGAAATGGTCACAAGTCCACGGCCAAGCTTATCGCCGACGCGGTCAAGCCACGCGAACTCGAACTCCGCGACGCCATATCCGCTGCTGCCGCCGTAGGCGATGTCGATGTGTTGGACAGCCTGATAGAGCTGGCTTCGAAGACAGAGCAGTTTGCCTGGCCACCAGAGTTATTCTCGCGTGCGGCCTGGCTCGGCCTGACAGACACGGCCAAGAAACTCCGTTCACATGGTGTCAAGTTTCCGGAGCCAGAGGGCACTTTCGCGAGCTCCCTTCTTCATATTGCCATTGAAGGACGTCACCAGGACATGGTGCAGTTTCTGATCGATGAAAAGTGCGACATTGAAGTCAAGGACGAGTTCGGAAATACTCCGTTGGCTCACGCATCCTGGGAGGGCTGTCCGGATATCATCAAGAAGCTGTTGGCAGCGGGAGCAAAGCCTGGGGGTAGCGACGATCCCGAGAGCGAGGAAGCAGGTGCTGCGGGTATTAAGCCTATCCATCGAGCTGTTGCGAATGCAAAGCCGAAGGCCGTGAGGGCGCTTCTCGAGGGAGGCGCGGCAACGGACGTCGGTGTAGACGAGCTGGAGAACTCGATTGAGGACACACTCAATGCCAAGCCGTTGATTATGGCAGCAGCCAACGGCTATGCCGAATGCGTTTCGGCGCTTTTGGATCATGGAGCGGACCTCAAAGCGGTTCTGGGTGGACGGACAGCGCTCTGGCATGCGGCCACGCGGGGCCATGTTGACGTGTGCCGTCTTCTCCTCGAAAAGGGGGCGGATCCGAACGAGACTCCAGAGGAGTGGGACAATATAATGGTTGCGGTCATTGGCGCCGAAGACCTAACCACGGAAGAGATAAGGGAGATCGTCGAGCTTCTCTTGAAGCATGGCGCCCGGGTGGATGAGCAGCCCGCCAACAAGACATATCGGAGCAACGCGATCTGCCGCGCAGCAGGATACTGGCGCCTCAAAGAACTGGTGGAGTTCCTACTCGATAAGGGCGCACCGGTAGATCTGGGCGTTGGAGTGTCGCAGACCCCTCTTTGGGTCGCCAGCTACGAGCGGAACGAGGAGGTCGTGAAGTTGCTCTTGGATAAGGGGGCCGACGTCACCATCACAAGCGACTGGGGCTGGGCGCCGCTGCATGCGGCATACGATGCAGTCAATATCGTCAAGATCCTGCTGGCTCATGGGGCGGACATCAACCAGATGTCCGATACGGGAACGCTCGCCTACATCGCGGCAAAGTTTAACCAGGTTGAAACGTTGAAGGCGCTACTAGAGCATGGCACGAAGCCCGACTTCGAGAAGCCGCTGACCTACAAGCCCGACCTAAATCTCGAAGAGTACGAGGACGGGATGACGCCGCTATGTATTGCGTGCAAGAACGGGCACGTCGACGTCATGAGGTTGCTGCTGGAGAATGGAGCGAACCCCAAGCATCAGACCAAGGACGGAAGCTTCCCGCTTGAATTCTGTCTTGACACAATTGCCGACGACCCGGGCCCGGTGATGGAGACTCTGCTCGAGTTCAGGCCCGACCTGACGCAGTCCGACAACGCCGGAAACACAGTTCTGCACAATATCGGCCCGAAAACACCGTTGTCGGCTGTCAAGATGCTGTACACAGCCGGAGCCGACATATCTGCGATCAACAGGGAAGGAAGAACGCCGCTCGTCGAAGCAGTCGAGGCTCAAAACTCGGAGATTGCCAAGTTCCTCATCGATAAGAAGACCGACGTCAACGTATACAACGCGAAAACGGGCACCGTTCTTCATTCCATCGTTTCTCTCGGCATGTGGGACGTTTTTGAGGCCGCCATGGCAGCCGGTGCCGACGTGCATCTCGCACATCGGCGTGGCTACAAGGAGACGTTGCTCAGCTCGGCTCTGGATGGATCCTGGAGCGAGGACAGGGAGAAGATTGTGCGCTATCTCTTGGAAGAGGCCAAGGTCGATCCCGATGAGAAGTGCAACGATGACCTGTGGCACTACCCGCTCATCAAGTGCGCCAACAACCACTATGCCGATGCCATCAAGCTGCTGTTAACCCACGGCGCGAACCCCAATATTACGGATCCGCAGGGGAGACGTCCCGTCCATGTCGCCGCCTACCGCTATTGGGATATCGTGGAGCCGCTCATCGAAGGAGGCGCGGACCCATTGCCACGGGACAAGTCCGGTATGACTCCATTGCACTTTGCGGCCGGCAGTGCCAGCTACTACTTTATCGAAACGCTGAAGGGTATTCAAACCGCCGTGGAGGGGGAGAAGGAAGAGGAGAAGAAGGTGGAAGAGGACAAGGATGCCAAGCCGAAAAAGAAGAAGAAGGATGTCCGGTTCCCCAAGCCCAAGGTCGACGTCAACGACAAGGACGCGGACGGCTGGACGGTGCTCATGTGGCTTTCCAAGGCAAACTTTGCCTACGAGTGGCTCATCGAGTCTGTGGTGAATGATTACGGGGCCGACCTCTGGGTGACGGCGCCGGTCATCGACGCCAGCGGTCGGGACCGCGTCTGGTCGCCCCTCAAGGCCGCCCGCTATTTTGGATCGTCCGACGCCGTGTACGAAGCGTTGACGCCGAAAGAGAAGACGCGGAAGCTGCCCGACGGCACGACCGAGACGTGGGACGACGAGCTACACAGCACCAGAGTCGCCGATCTCAAGCAAGGATGGACGTGCGATCACTGTCTCACGGTATGTTGATGACCAAAAGTTGGGGGGGCCCCATCGCTAACATGATGAACTACAGGGTGTCGCCGGCCTGAACTGGAAGTGTCGAAATTGCGCGTTCAATCTGTGCTACAAGTGCGCGAGGTCCGCACACCTGCTGCACCCGGACCACGAGTTCGAGGCCGAGGGGCCCGAGTTTGCGCCGCTGCCGGATGTGACGTCGGAGAAGTCGGGGACGCCGACGGAGGACGCGCCGACGCCGTTTAATGCCGACGACACGCGGACCGAGACGGACGATGATACGGATGACGATGATGATGACAATGATACTCTCGGGAGCGATTCAGACTAGATGTTTGGATGTCGGGTGTGTTTCTGTACATGTAGTGCTTGCTGGTTAGTTTGTTTTGGCTCTATCGCTACATCTCAAAGCTAGGTAGACGGCAAGATGGATATTTCTCTATATATTATTGACCGTCACGTTATTTGATGCTCGTCATTGCAGAAGACATGCGGCAGAGAGCTGTCCCAGACAGTGCCCCCAAACGAAACTTCCCCAAAAAGGCAACCACCCAACAACCCCTTTCCCAAAGCGGGAGGGCAGCCGAGTGTACACAAAACACACCTCTATGAAGAGGTAACAAACACAGCAAAAAATGAAAGATACATCGACGTGGGCCTGATTCGAACAGACGCTCCCGAAGGAACCAGATTTCAAGTCTGGCGCATTAGACCACTCTGCCACCACGCCTGCTGACGAATACTGGTGTTGTTAATTTTGCTTTCGAGGGGAGGCCCCCCTTTTCTTGCAACTACCGTAGCTATAGGGGGGGTCCTCCCGATGTGACTGTCTTTTGTGTTCTGCTCACATTTTAGAACTAAGGTATACCACGTCGATGATATAGTTTCTGGATGTCTCCGGAGTAGGTAGGTGGTAATTATTTTTATGTTTTTGCTAATGCACCGGCGAGGTGCGGAAAATTGAAAGTGGGATGTCGGGGTCGGATGATGGGTTTTTATAATGTCAAGGTGACTAGTGGAAGTTGCGGAGTGAGAGACTTCAGTTGCGATTTGATGCGCAGCGAGTGAGAGACATGAACAGTGAAAAAAAGGAGAAGCCTTGCCGAATCTATTTGGGATTCCGTATAATAACCCAACAAACTATCCAATATCTAGGTAGGTAGGTAAGTAGGCAGCCAAACGCCGCAACCTCCACTGTAACAAAGAGCTATATGAGCCTTTCACTCTAGCATGAGTAAAAAACACTGTAGCCGTTCTCGGTAAGGTACCTAGGTATCCAGTCCATGCAATCCCATCCATTCCCTGGATACATGAAAACCATCTATGCAAGTTCCTAAGTCCCTAGACAGTCCCCCCGGGGAAAAAGCCGGTATCAAACCCAACTTGATCAAGCATCTAGACTTAGACTAATCAACAGGATCCCACCTATACCCATACCTCAAAGGCACAAATCGCCACCGCCTCCCCTCCTCGTCAGAATCAATATAGTCATCCTCCTCCTCCTCCTCCTCCTCCTCCTCCTCCTCCTCTCCCTCCTCCCCATCCTCCCCATCCTCATCCTTCTCATCCCCATCCCCTTCCGCCACCCGTTCATCCCCTTCTGCAACCGATCCCACCTCCGAATGGGGATGGGAACGGTGTAAACAACCCCCGTGTGCCTGCTCCCGAAGGTGCGCCGCTACATCCCCCGTCCCCGTCCGCCCTTCGTATATCACAACCCTAGACCTACACACCGGACACCGAATATATCCCCTCTCCACTCTGCAAATCGGACAGGGGAGGAGGACCTCTTTTTCCCCGCCGTCATCGGTCTCTGATGCTGCTGATGCAGTCGGGCCTGTATCAAGCTCCGGTGCCGGGCCCGGTGTCGGTGTCTTCAAGTCCCTCCCCGGGACACACTCACCCACACCAGAACAAGGCCCCGCATCCCTCACCCCGGGAGCCCCAGTTCTAGGCGCCTCCTGTTCGGGGTTTTCTACAAATAGAACCTCACCGCCGACCTCACCCTCGACCCCGACCCCGACCCCGACAACCCGTCCGAGAGGTCGGAGATCTAGGTACTCCAAAACAGGATCCAACCAGTCCGTCAATATAGCCAGGAGCACGAACCTAACCAGTATACTCTCCACAATTTCCAGAATCGAGAGGAACGCCATCATGATGCACACACCAGGCATCAAAGGTTAGATCCTGGGCCTAACCTGACTGGACCGTTCGATATTTCTCGGCTCAACAAAGTGTGACGAGACAGTACCAGTAGTTCTAGAGAGTGTAAACTTACCAGACCTACCTCAGCGACGAAAGACACAGTGAGACAAGACATGCAACCCTGCCTGAGGGAGAGAATTGCATTGTATTTATATCGTCTTATCATCTCGACAATAGACCCGCTTCGATTCTCGAAAGACTTCATCGACCGTCCATCCATCGGACAATCCAAAGATATCACCGTCGACGTATTGTGAAACACAGTGAGACCTTTGTAAATAAGAATCAACAACACCCCAACTGGCCGGCGACAGGTCTGTAGTCACGATGGCTGGATCTGGACAAAGAATATCTGCTTAGAGTATGTCTTCTGGAAAGTGATGCCGGTACGATTCCAAGCCGGGGCCACTGGTGCTAGATCAACAAAAGCACTTCAAAGGTTTACGGCTTGCAGACTTTGTACTTCCTAGTCTTCCTCACTGTGGTCTAGCGTGTTCGACTATTTTTTTGTTGAAACGCGTAACAACAGCAAGGAAGCCGAGGGAATAAAACGTCTGCAAGTCGTAGACGTCTTATTTCTTTTAAGTAGCTAATATGTGGCCTGGCGTCTAACTGGCTTTCCTCCGCCTTTTAGGAACTGGTGGTGCTTCGTCCTCAGAGTCAACAAGCTCGCTGGCACCCTCTATCTCGACGTCAGACTCCTCGACATCCTCTCCACTTCCTTCAGAGCCACTCTCAGACTCCGACTCGTCTTCCTTCTCCTCCTCATCGCTCGTCTCGTCCAGGGGTATCATATCTTCAGCGCCATCCGCCTCAGCCGTCTCCACTTCAGCGTCTCCTTGCTCAGAGTCGCTGTCGCTGTCAAAGCCAGCAAAATCTTCGTCCTCTTCGTCGTCCTCTTCTGGCACACCCTCGCTTTGCGCAGCAGGTATGCTTTCCGTCTCGTCACGCTTCCGCTTGAGCGGCATCTCGCCCAGACGACCTTCGCGACCTTCAATAACGGCTTCATCTTCACCTCCCTCCATTGCTGGAGCAGGCGTAAACCAAGGAATCTTGCCTCGCATAAAGTCGTTGAGAACCATCTTCGCAACACCATCAACATCAGGCTCACCGCCTTTCAGCAGTCGGCCTCCCTTTCTTGCGAGCAGCTCAAGAAATTCCATATGATCTTTCCATCCCTTCAACTCATAGGTTCTCTCCATATGATGAAGCTTGACCTTTCTTAGAACTGCCGGAATGTACTGCTCCGGGTTGTCCACATTTTCAACACGGACCACACCACGGAGGAGCAGATCTTCAGGGGTGTCGTGTTGATTTGGTGGTACAATACCAGGGCAGTCGATCAGGTATATCCTGCGCATGAGTGTGACGTATTCTGTGTCTACGTTAGTTATCATCTACAACAGAGTCCGATGGTGAACATACGCCAGACTTTAGTTTCACCCGGAATGGGAGCCACCTTTGCCACCGCCTTTCCTCGCAGGGCATTGATGATGCTCGATTTGCCGATATTCGGGTAACCAATCAGCCCGACACTAATTTGTTTTCGGTCCTTGTGGAGGATACTGAATTGTCGAAGAAGGTCGATCAGAGAACCGCGGCCAAACGGATTCTTCATGCTGGCTCTCATCGCACACGTGGGGTGATCTTTCTGCAACACGCGGATCCAGGCGGCCTATTTCTATTAGCTTCTGCTGCATGAACAGAGTCAAATGTAAGGTGTAAGGTTTTGGGACTGCCATCCGAGGTAGGTGTGAGAAACGACTTGTTCATCCGTTGGCTGACGAAGCATGCGGTTGCTGTAGCTCGAACACCAACGAACAAGCCGCCTCCCGACCACCTGAGACGGCAATCCCAACGCTTTTCAATTCTAAAAATGTATGAATCATCACTAAGAAGACCGCCATGAAGGCTAGTGACGGCCTTCAACTCATCAGAAACACGTCCGGGTTCCCGTGGCGCACTCCAAAACGGAGATTGCCAATCCCCGCCTGATAACCAGGCAAAGGACAGTGGGAGGTGGATATTGATCTCCCAGCGGTGTAACGGACAACTTCCATCGTGCAACAAGTGCGGAAGAAATCCTGACAAAACCCCTGGGGTCTTTCCGAGGAAAGAGTAGATGGAGGATGTGACTATTGGAAAAATAACTTACGGCTGTCTTTGAAGGCACCAAGTCAATCTTGTTTAATACGAAGACGAGATGTTTGTGCGGTGCCTCAGCTGCTAGATACTTCTCGACATGACGACTATAGCTTATTAGCAACAGTCCGGAAGAGAAGAGTCGGAAAACGTACCACCTGGTACCCAGTGGGTCACGAGCATCCAGAACATGGAGAATAACGTCAGACGAGTCGATGACCTTGTCTGAGAACAGTTAGTCGGCATTGTGTGAGAGACCACGACAAACTTACACAGTTCGTTCCAGATGCGCTTGGATTGACCCTTGTTGAAAATGGGTTCCTTCGCGGTGGAGACACTGAATTCCTCTTCTTCCACATAGCCATCAGCCAACTCCGGTGCTGGCCCCGCTACTGACCCGGTCGTGCCGTTGAGGAATTTGATCTCCTCCAGACGGGTATGATAACTTTCGAGGCTCTTCTCCGTAGTCACAGCTAGGTCATCCATGGAATTGAAGCTGATCTTTGGCCGTTTCCTCTGCGCTTTGGGCCCAAAGGTATGTGAGAAAGGTTCGCTCTCGATCGTCATCTTAGCCTCGTGCTTCTTCAAGGCGTCCTGGGGTCCGTCTCGAATTAGACTCATGGGGAGCTTATTGCTTTTCAGCAGGACAGCTACGCAGGCGGTTAGCATCACAGAGTGAAAGAGACCATGGGCAGGCACATACAGTAAGGATCTTTCTCCTTCTCCGCTATCGCCTCCCGGAAAGACTTGAGCGTATCCTGAGCGATAACTCTTGTATTGGTGAACCACCTCCTGTTGGGCTCGATGACAGCCTTGGGGATCTCTCTGCTCTGGTATGATGCCGCCTTGACGATCTTGCCTTCCTTGTTCCTGATCGCACCGCCATCCTTGAACATGTTGAGCGTCTTGATCTTTTTCGCCGAGCGGTAGAAGTTTTCGCCCTTCAGCTTCGGATCTCCGCGGGTCTTGCCCTCCCGCTGGAGGCGGTTCTTCTCCTTCTTTGCTGCGACCAAGTTAGCTTTCAATTGCCCTCACCAATGGATCGCTACATCGCTGCATACCTGTTCCCATTTTGGCAAAGGCGGGCCGCCACCGAAACCTGGAAAAAGAAACGAAAAGAAAAGCCTCGCCCGCGAGAGCAAGTGTTCAATTCTCGGTGGTATAGAATGGAAAGAAGTAGCAAAGACGCAGAGTCAGGGAAGTTCTCAAGCAGAGAACGAGAGGAACGAGGAAGCTTTAAGAGTGGGAGTGCGGAAACTTTTGGGCGGGGTGGAGCTCGGTCTTGAAAAATAAATTGGCGGTGTGAGTTGGCAGAAACCCCGGCAGGCCACTGCAATGCACGTTCGTTAGCGTGATGGGATGCGTGTGGGTCCAATCGCCAGGCCTTCAGAAATTCCCAACCTTTGCTTTCACGAACGATCCCATCCCAGGTCCAGCCAACCAACCCATCGCCTAATTCTGTCCCCTTCGACCCCGTCTCCGCCCGCGGGGACAGAGTTGAAGTGCACACTCCCGCAAAATGCCACCACTACCGTCGCGGCCGTCGATAAACGGTCTCCAGGCCGCCCTCTCCGCCTGCACTCTCCGAACAACCACCCTCCCAGCAGCAGCATCCTCAATATGGGCCGTCCGCCAACGAGCTGCCCCGTCCGGTAGCCGATCCGTCTCGACCGCCAACACCGACGCCCCCGCCGCGGCCGCCAAACCGCCCGTCTTCCCGCCCGAGTCGCCCAAATTCATCCACATCCCCGAGGTCCCCCAGTCGTCGGAAGACCGCCGGGCCAAGCTAAAGGGCCACCTCCCGATCCCGCGCAAGATCTTCCCGCGCCGCGACGGCGACCGCAAGATCCAGCCGGAGCACCTCGAACGGACGGCGGCGCTGTCGGCGTCAGAGAAAGCCGGGCTCGCGCCGCGATCCGAGAACGAGGCACGCCGCCGCTTGTACGCCGCGAGCCGCCGCGCGGCGCTCGAGCAGGGTCTCAAGGGCCTGTGGGAGCGCACACAGCAGCGCGACCAGCGCCGGATCGGACGCAACGTCGCCCGACGGAGGCGGAATAAGGCCGCGGCCGTGGCGCCCGAGGCGGCCGACGACGTGCTCACGCGCAGCACCGTCATGGCCTCGACGGCGCTCAACACGGCCGTCCTCCCGGACCCGCAGCGCTTCGACAAGGCCGAGGAGGCCGCGAGGCTGCACGCGGAGCGGATGGCGCTCAAGGCCGAGCGGCGCCGCGACGCGCTCCAGCGGCTGTACGTGGCCGCCGGCGACTTCATCGTCGACGAGAAGGAGCTCGAGGAGCGCATCGAGGCCGTCTTCGATCCCAAGTTCTTTGAGCGCAACATGTTTGAGCGGGGCGAGAGCATCTGGGATACCAAGAATGTGCCCATCACGGTCGCCGAGGCCCTGGGCAAGTTCGCCAACGCGAGCGCGCGGGAGAAGGATGTCGGTCTCCATGTCAAGACCGACTGGGTGCAATCGACGGAGCGGCAGAAGGAGCTGGCCGAGGAGCTCACGGGAAGCAAGCTATAAATTGGGCAGCCATGCTAGGCGGAGCGAACCGTTCGTGTTCTCAGTTGTACGAGATCCATGTATCTATAGAGGCAGCCCGCCAATGGGTCGGCGAAACATACAAAGCACCATGTATTCTAGGGGAGAAGCTTTACAATGTTTATATTGAGTCAAAACGATCAACCTGTCCCAACGCCCCAGTCCTGATGGAAATGCAAGTCTTGTGCTGAAGCGAATCTGCGAGCTGGAAAGACCAGCACCCAGCTGCTTCAGAGCGAATGGATTAGGACGGTCCCATGCTTTCCAAAAGATAAAAATGTACATGCTACAAACAAAGAAAACAGTTCTATAGCCCTGTGGCATTGATGCTCAGCAGCTTGAACCACCGCCCATTACCTCTTCTCAACGAGCAAGGTGTGCATTGCGGCGTAGGCGAGTATTATGAACGCCACGCCGAAAATGCCGAGGTTGCGAATATCCGACCACATTGATGAGTTGCTGAACCCAAACGCACTGAGGATGGCTGCGCCGGGGACGGTGATGTTCATACCAACTTTCTGGTCCACCAGCGTCAGCTGCGTCACCTCGTTGACGATGAGCGCCTCGAAACCGTAGTGGAATATAGAGAGCCACTGCAGCCAGAGAGCTGCCGCTGGGATGGCGTTGTGATTGAGCAGCAAGCCGGCGAAGAGTAAGCTGAAGAGCATGACCAAGCTACCAATCAGGTTGGCCACGCCAGCATCCTTGCAGACGATTCCGATGAACAGACAGACAGCCGCGGCGGCAAAGTTGAAGAGAACCAACACAAGCATGAAGATGAAGAATTTTGACACATCTGGGTAGAGGCCGGTCATCGGGTAGATAATGGTCCCAAGTAGGATCGGCGGGATGATCCTGAGAGGTATGATGTCGAACAGGACCTTGGCGGCGAAGTAGGTGACGGGGGAGTAGTACCCGTTGGCTCTTTCGCGGACAAACAAAAGGCGTTCCTGGGAGAACACACCCAAGCTGGTAAGAGTGCTGAACCCGAAGAGGGCAAGCACGAAGAAGAACAAACCAAGTCTGTTTTGAAACCCGGCAATATCCAGCGTGAGGCCGTAGAAGAGGTACCCAGCGAAGACGGCAAGGAGAATTGCGATGGCGTAGTGGGTCAACATGAGCATCGGGTTCCGGTACAAGTTTCTCCATGTGCGCTGAGAGAGAATCACAAACTGTCGGAGGTACCCGATACGAGCATAGCCTTTGCCCATAGTTGGTACGTTGATATTGGGGCCTTCGGGCGTATAGCCGTTCGAGTTTTGTCCGTTGCTCGTCGCAGCGGCGGCAATAGCCTGCTGGATTTCATCATGTGTATTTCCGGCAATATCTGACTGGATAAACGAATGGACGAGGACATCTAAGTCAGTTCCGGTCGCGGCTGGTGGCAGGTCGAGTCCGTCATCTGCTAAAGAAGGGGTAACGCCGCCAGGAGCCTGCTTCTGGAGCTTGTAGGCGCCAATCTCGTCGCCGGCATCCGAGGACGCAGCGGTGTCGGCCGCCTGCCTACGCCTGGTGTAGAGCTCGCGTTCCTGTCGAAGCTTCACAGAGTCCCTTCGCTTGTTTCTCGGTCGGGACGACGAGGGTTCAATGCTGCTTTCCTCTCCGATGCTTCCCGAGGCCACACTTGCGATCGACTTCACAGCACGCGTGCTACTCGGTCCGAGGCTAGCGCCATCAGCTGAGAAAGTGCCGTCGTCGAACGAGGTCATGGAGCTAGCGTGCATTGTCAAGTCGACCAGGTAGTCCGCAATGTTGAAACCAGGAGGGCAGCTGTATCCGATATGGTCAAAATAATCTTGACACTGATGAAGTGGTCCCGAGTAAACCGTCTTTCCGCGGGCGAGCAGAACGAGGCGATCGAACAAGGCGACGATGTTGGATCTCGGTTGGTGAATTGTGAAGATAACCGTCCGTTTGTATGTCTTCGCAAGCGTCACCAGACATTCCACTACATTGTAGGCGTTGTAGGCGTCCAATCCACTGGTCGGCTCGTCGAGGAACAAGATGGAAGGGCTCGTGACCAGCTCGCAGGCGATTCCGACACGGCGCTTCTCGCCTCCGGAGATACCCCGACCTTTGCCCTCCTCAGATCCGATGAGAGAGTCGCGAATGTGGTGAATTCCGAGTTGCTTTTCTACTTCGAGCACTCTTTGCTCCTTGGCTGCCCGCGTCATGTCTCTTGGGAGGCGTAGTAGAGCGCTCGTAAGAATGGTTTCGTGAACCGTCAAGGTAGGAAGCATAGTATCCTCCTGGTCGACAAATCCGACAGCATTCTTGTAGTCAACATCGCTGACTTTCTCGCCGTTGACGTAAAAGTCGCCCGAGACGCGGCCCCTCTTGTTTTTGCGCGCAAGAATGTCAAGGAAGGTCGTCTTGCCAGCTCCAGAGGCACCCATGATTGCGCAGAGTTCTCCAGGATGCGCCGTGCCCTGGATTCCAGATAGGATTTCCTTGCCGTTCAGTTTGTAGGAGACGTTCTCAAAGTACAGGGCGGCGGGTTTGTGGTCGGTCATGAGCTTGATACCTTCATCGTCCGAGTCGTCCAGTTGAATAGCGCCGTACCTAAACTTTCTCCGCGAAAGATACCAAGTGCCCAAAATCACAGCAACAAGGAAGAGAGAGCAGCCGGCAATAACGCCAGCGATCAGCGGAGTGTTGATCTTGGGCACCTTGGGTGCATATCCCGGCACTTCGGTGTGGTAGAGACACTCGCCCGACCCGCAAGTCAGCAGGATGCTGTTGTCGCCAAACATGTCGCTGATCAATTCGTTCATCGCGGGTTCCTGGAAAGCGCATTTCTTGGCCTCCCCTGGGGCCTGAGTGCAGTCGAACGACGCGGGCCCTTTAATGGCCTCCGTCAAGAACTCGCTGATATCGAGAGAACCACCCTCGCCGCACAGCATCCGTTTCGGGATGCACTCGCACATAATCTTCTCGCATTTGTAGGAGGTCGAGTTCTTCCCGCCCGAAAAGTCGAAGTTGGCGCTCGATTCGCACTCTTTCAGGTGGCACATGAAGGACTCGCGTTGGTCGACCCAGACTGTTGCAAACGTGTAAGCACCGAACGAGACGTCAAGCCCGGCAGAACTTACACTGAAAGTCGCACTCCTGGATATCTGCTTTGCAGGTAAAGGTGACTTGGGGAACCTGCTCCTTAAGCAAGTCCCGAATCGCTCGGTTGGTGACATCGCACATCTGGTAGTTCTGCTTCACGACTTCACCACCCGTATAACAGACACCGCCATCGCCCGTCGGAGTAAAGGCGTTGCAGACTTTGTCCTCGGTGCAGACGTTGCAGTTGATTCCAGTCCAGCCATCGTCGCACTTGCATTTTTGCTCTTCGCGGACCGGTCGCTCACCGCCACGGGCGAGGGATCCGCATACTGAACAATATGGTGTTAGCACTCTTATGACAAGAGTCGGATCGAGATCGGGGCATCGTACGAGGCTCTAAGCAGTTGTCACCGCCAAATCCCGCCGGGCAGTCGCATTTCCCGCTGTATTCGTTACAAGGAGCGAATTGGCCGCACGAGTAGATCGGAAGGTGACAGTTGAAGCTGACAGAGAAGTCATCAGAATATCATCCGGCAAGGCGCGGGTATGGTATTGCCTTACCAAGGAGGACAGTCCTTTGGTCGGTCATCCATGAGAGCTAATTGCGCTCGCATCATGTCGACTGACGAGACATTGTTGTAGGCCGAGGCAAGCCACGGAAGCGACAACGACAGCGCGGCCAGCGCCAGCGACCGCTGTAATCGTTTTGCCATGATGGCAGAGGGCAAGCGGCGACGCAGGTGGGATGCGCGCCGATGGTTCTCGATGTGGCCGATTTGTTGTTGTCTGGAGCTTTCCCCAACAACCAAGCTTGAGATCGGCTCGATAGGTGGCGGCAGGCTGCACGGGGCCACGGGCACTGGTCAGTGGTCGCAAAGGTCCCACTGTCCCACCAACCCCACGTCTCAGAACAGCTCGGGGCCGATGACGACCGACTTCCCGGATACTTGGATGCGTCTAGACCTCGGATGCGTCCCGAGATCGAACTGCGTCACTGCAAATCTGTCGGACAGAGCCCGGATCGCTGCAGCTCAGAGAGATAACGATCAAGCCGCAGCAGGAGCAGGAGAGAGAATAACAGAGCGGACGCCTCCGATGGCCCCAACAGGCTGCGATGATGTCGCTGCCAAGTGACGTTGCAACATGACCTTGCCCACATGTGCACAGGCCATGTCAGTTGCCAGGCGAGCCACGCAACGCCTCGCTTTTGCTTATCGGTGTCATGCCGCTCTCACGGCCCGAGGTTGCAAGGCATTCAGGGCGGGGACGACCTCCGAAACCGTCCTTAGGCACCCGTCGTCGGCAAGGTCATTGGAGCAAAGCCATTCGAAGCATCCGTGTTGGCAACTCTCGTAAATCCATCCACGGAATAGTCCTTTCGGGTTTTGATGCAGAATGTTCCCGGCGATTCCTCGAGGAAGGGTTCAGGGTTACAGCTTCCTGAAGGGACTTGAGAGGGCGCGCCCTCTATTAGACAACTGCTGCTTCGATTTACCACCGTTCACATCTACTGAGGTACCTAGGCATGTAGAACTAGTTAACGGCAACGACCCCGCAAATACACAAAAGTCAACAACATCCCTTTTGTCTGCTGTGCCTCCTCGTATCACATCTTTCCAGTTTGAAGTTTATCACCATGGTCAAGATTGAGCTTTTCGAAGTTGAACAGTGGATGGACAAGTATGAAAATACACCAGGGGTCCTTAACATCGCAGAGACATGTGCGGCATCCGTCTCGGTCGATGAGCTCGTAGCTCTCAGCAAAGATGGGAACAACAGCGGCAACGCACCTGGTCCAATCAGTCTGTCGACAAGAATGACATACGGCGCCATCCGAGGCTCAACCAAACTGCGTCAGCACATTGCCGATTTGTATACTGGCGCCGGGTTGACCCCAGAGAATATCGTGGTCACTCAGGGCGCCATCGCCGCCAACTTTCTCCTCTTTTGTTGGTTCTGTCCAGTTAAAGCCCCCTTTTCTTAAGCCACCCGTTACTGAAACCCTCTGTAGATACCCTAGTTGGGCCCGGAGACCATGTAATCTGCGTCTAT
Organism: Echria macrotheca; assembly: GCA_030411725.1. Classification (NCBI taxonomy): domain Eukaryota; kingdom Fungi; phylum Ascomycota; class Sordariomycetes; order Sordariales; family Schizotheciaceae; genus Echria; species Echria macrotheca. The sequence continues at coordinate 152,370 of MU839830.1, read as the reverse complement.
CCCACCTACCAACAACTGTATTCCGTCCCCGAGAGCTTAGGCGCCGAGGTTTCTCTCTGGGAGCTCAAGCCAGAGAATGGCTACATCCCCGACCTCTCTGACCTCGAGAAGTTGATCAAGCCCAACACCAAGGTTCACTCACATCCATCCCCTTTTTCATGACCCTGTCCTTAATTCCTGTGCAGCTCATCGTCATCAACAACCCCAACAACCCTACCGGCGCTACTACCCCTGAATCCACCCTAGCCTCCCTCGTCAACATCGCCAAAGCCCACAACATCACCATCCTCGCCGACGAGGTCTACAGCCCGCTGTACCATTCCACGCCCGCCCCGCCCTCCATCCTCGCCATCGACCCCGCGTCCTCCTTCACAAAGACCATCTCGACAGGCTCCATGTCCAAGTCCTTCGCCCTAGCCGGCCTCCGCATCGGCTGGATCGCCTCGCGCGACCCAGACCTGATCGAGGCCGCCGTCGCCGCGCGCGATTACACCACCATCAGCGTGTCCCAGCTCGACGACCAGGTTGCCGCCTACGCGCTCTCGCCGGCTGTCAAGCCCGGACTGCTGGAGCGTAATCTCGCGCTGGCGCGCACGAATCTCGCCATGCTGGCGGCGTTTGTGGATCGATACCCCAAGGTGGTGGAGTGGGTGAAGCCGACGGCCGGGACGACTGCGTTTATCAGATTCTCTGACAAGCACGGGAAACCCGTCGATGGGGACGAGTTCGCGGTCGGAGCGCTCGAGGAGGCCAACGTGCTGTTCGTCCCGGCCAGCCGGTGTTTTGGACGGAACAGGGACTTTCAGGGGTATGTCCGCATCGGGTACGTCAACCAGACCGAGGTGCTCCGCGAGGGGCTCGAGCGGTTGGGACGGTACGTGGAGAAGCATTTGATGTGATACAACGACATGACAATTTTTTCCTATTCGTATTTTAAACTAAACAAAAGAAAATCTCAGTCTAGGGCTTGTCTCTCTTGCGTCTCCTTGACTGCCTCTACTGTTTGGTTGTTCCCGGGAAGGATAGCCCGCACGCCGGCAAACACCGAATACAGACCATGAAAGACAACAGCCGCCGGCACCGCGGTATGGTCCCGATACAGCGTCTGCAAGACAGGCGAGTGCTCGTGCTCGCTGCTGTATCGTCCGCTTGTCCAGATAGGCGAGAGCGAATACCCCGTAAACACAAGAGCCGCAACGAGCCACCACAACAAGGTGCCGTCCGTGGATAGCAGCCTGGACAATCTCTTTGGAACCCGACTCCAGCTCTGGGTTGATGGCCGACCGCCTGAGCTCAGGCCGAGGAGAATGACGATATAGCATGCTGAGGACTGCATGAAGATGATCCAGGCGATCAGGCTGGCGAGGATGTTGCTCAGCTTGAGACTGTAGAAGAGCTCGCCGAAGATGGCGATGGTGAAAAAGATGGCTTGGCCCTTGGCGAGCCACATGGTGGGGATTGACCAAGGGCTGGTGTACAAGAGGGAAGGGAGGACGTTGTGGGCGATCTTTTCGTTATCGACCTCACCATGATGTCGAGACAGGTAGTCGAGGATACCTGGCGGGTTGGCGTTTGGTCTGGACGGGGTGTCACCTTCCTCGGCGCACTCGGACGTTATGTCGAGGTCACTAATTCCGTCGGTATCTGCTTGATGTCAGCACTGATGATGGCGGTGTGGGTTCCTATGGCATGTACCATCATCACTTTGCCATAGCTCGGGCACAGATGTACCGAGCTTCACGATCACGGGGATCATGGGGAGCACGAGCAGCAGGATGGGGTGAATCTGGCCGAAGGTGAGTCGGCTCTCGTCGCTGACCTCGAGATAAGAGAAGCGCCGGAGCTGTATGATGTGAGCCGTTCCCCAGAGGACGGCAATCCAGAGCCAGAAAATCTAAGGGAGTCCACGTTAGGCTTCGATATGTCTTGATTCGAATCGTCAACGCACCTCAGAGAGCAGAGAGGAACAGAGATCCATGTACAGCCGCCACGTGAGGAATACGGCAACGAGCGGTCTCACTACCAAGACAGCCCATAACTGCTGGAGTCGCGGCCTGGTGCGGAACATTTCCGAGGAAGACGACACGCCCGCTATCCGGTGGATGGATAACTGAGCGATGTCGCTTGCCCATCGTCTCAACCTGCCCAGATTCCGGGATAAACGACTCGAACCTTTCACGATTCGAGTCAGAAATCCGAGCGCCAACAACACCATGGACACGATTGCCGGTGCCGAAACTAGCTCATACTGGTGTCCATATGGGTCATGGAGTTGCATCCTCTTCATCACCGTCCGGACATCGAAGAAGCAGCGGGCATACGCCGGATACCTCGCCGCGCCGAAGTATATGGTTGGTACTTGAGCAACCAGCAGCAGAACAAACAGGGACACGATGAATACCATCCTCCAGTTGCGTTCGCCAGAGTAGCGGTAGAGGTGTGGTCTCAAAAGCGTGAGGCCGGTCAGATGGGTGAGGTTCGCGAACCAGGCCAGGTAGATGACAATCATCCAGTGATAGACTGAGATGCCCTCTTCACCATTGAGCGAGGCATATGCGCTGACTAAAATGCCAGTGCCTGTTGCGATCTGGACGTCGCATAACGTAAGGACGGACTTGGCAGGGAAGGTTGTCAGCGCTCAGAGTCATCCAAGTCTTGAACCGGCTAGCACATACCGAGTGGAACGCATCTTCAAGCTGGCTCGATGGCTGTTCATGAATGCTCGGCCGGGCTGGCTTGGCAAAGACCCTTCGGCAGAACCCGACGCACGCGACATCGATGGGATTCGGTTCCCACTGTCTCTTGATACCCCGTTTCTCCGCCTCGACGCCGGCTGATTCCTCCTCAAGATGAAGTGGGATCTCGGATTCCGTGAAAGGACTCCGTAACGGATCGAACGCCAGAAAGTAGTATCCAGATAGGATAACAATAACGAGATACGCCGTCCCGAGATATCCGACATGAGCCTGAGCAGTCAGCACATTGAAGCGGGTAACTGGATTCCTCGTTAGGTAGACACGAACCCCTATTCCCGAGATGTCGGCGTACGGCTCAACCTCGAGGCGGTCGTTGAAACAGTCGTAAACCCGGCGATTCTGGCCGACTGACAAAAGGTCGACTGGCTCCTGGCTCGACATCGCAGCAGCAGCCAGACCTGAGGAGCAATGCGCAAAGCGTTCTGGGAATGTCTCCCGCAAACTCCATCCTGGGCGATGGCTCCCAACGAGGGGGGGAAGGCTTGCCAAGAAATACTTGAACAAAGTTCGGGATGCCAATCGGAATGACTTTGACGAAATGTCTTGGAGTATCGGGCCTTTACAAGAGAATGGACCCTGTTGAATAGAGATCCGAAAGACATGGGCGGGGGACAAACGACGATCGATTTCTTGTTGTGGAGATTATCAACAATCTTGATAAAGGGAGACCACGTATTTAAAGCTCGGAAAGCGCAGCCCTGATTTCCCAACCACATCCACATATCCAAAAGATCTGAATAATTTGGCTAGGCGGGCACGTGCTGGCCCATGGTGGTGATGGTGACATATCCGATCCGTCTCGTGCCATATCTCCTTCCTCGGTATCTCACCTAACCCGGAGAGCAGCCCTAGGATACCAAATCCACACTTGTGAATCGATCCGGTTGATAAACCGTGAAGCGGCCTTTTGGGCCATGGCTGAATGTCGCGATGATCAAAGTTCGTCAACATACACTAGCGACCGGCTTCCGGCCATCTCAAGAGGAATGTAGGGTGGGGCCCCCAGGCCATCGTGAACCTCTCAGACTTACTAAGAATAAGGATGGCGACAGAAGAATAAGAAGTTCCCAGCCGGACCATCTACGGGGAAATGGAGGCCAGTTCGAAGTGGAGGGCTTCTTGTAGGCTGTGCCAAAACAACTACTACTCCAAACGACCAACACTGCGAGTCCAACGTACACGCATGCGTTGCTATTGGTCCCCAGATCGTCGAATGGGTATAGGTAGTCAGCTCGTCACTCAGAAGTGCACAACGAAAGTTGTCATCATTTAGGAAGTGTGCCTCATGGCCCTTTTAAACGGCGCAGCGTCGTCAACACGAGATGGCCACCGACTTTTCGTCGCAATGGTGCCCGTTCTGTGCATAAGCAGAGCCATCGGATCTCGTTAATCTTTTTGACAGTTCCCGGGTATATTTGGCGTGGAACTGTCATCCAAGCACTGGGCGTAGCGCTGGAGCCTGCCACGCCCGCATTCCCGGCGGGGCCGGAGAGGCGGGTGAAACGAATCTCTTGGCGCGCGAAACGTCTCAGGGCCTCCGCAGGTTTAGGGGCGCTTGAACTTGGTTGGCTCAAAAGACGAATTCGGGCGCCCTCAGGAAGGATGTTGGCCAGAAACCCGGGACGTCTTGAACCCTTGGTTCGAGTGTCGCAGGTAAAGGTCCGGGATGGGGCAACCGACTCACAGGCTGGATGGAATCATGGGACTTTCCGAGTTCACCAAGCCAAGCCTGCACCTCACAGGGAACTGCGCACCCGCCTTTCCTAGATATTCAGCCTCATTGTGCCTTTCCCTTGCAGATGGCATCCGGCAGGTACGTACCGGATGCCTCGGGGGCTTCTCCGCAGGCACCTGTACTCGCACAGCAGCAGCCCTTGTTGGTCGGTTTCGCGCCAACTGGAGTCGGACAACGTCCCTCTGACATCGCCTCCTCCTGCAGCGCCTGGTTCGATGACGATGCGGCGCCACGCGGCAGGCGACCTTGAGAAACCCGACACAATGCGTTCCCCTTCCACCTGGTCACAATTGTAGAGTAGACCGGCTGAGCCAATGGGACGCCTTTTAAGCGCTCTAGCCTAGAACTTCCCAGTTAACAAAACCCGCCGCTTCCCTTCCCTTTGCTTACAGCGCATCCTCCTTGGCATTCACCTTGTTGCTTCCAAACGCTTGGCGATCCTCTTTTCCCGCCTTGTGTTGACGACCTCACCTCATCCTTCCTTTCCGCTTCGCGACCGACCCGGGCGACCTTGGAATTGAGTCAGTTCGGACTGCAGTGCGCTCTGCTCGTGTGCCCTTCGGCCAATTCGAGCTGGCGGTGGAGGTTGCCGTTTCCGTCGAACGGCTTTGTCAAAGACTTGCAACAACACGAAAGAGCCTGTCGGATAGGCCATCGCCCTGCCCGGTTCTTCGACCTGTGTGCAAGGAAAGCGAATTCGCGCACAATTTTTGAGTCTTTTTGCTGGAAAACCACCGAGAAAATGAAGGGGGCCGTCGCAATTGTGGCGGGCGCACTGCTCCTCGCCGAGGCGCAAGCAGCACAGGCGAGTAGTGGTGTCGTCGAGTGGAGCATACAGAAACGACGACTTCCACAGGAGTTGAGAAAACTGCGGAGACGAAATGGGACATTCGAAGAGACGGTGACCAACGAGAACAACAGGGGAGGGTATTTCGCGACATGTAGCGTGGGGTCACCAGCGCAGCACTTGACGCTGCAGCTTGACACCGGCAGTAGTGACATTTGGGTGCCGGACTCGTCAGCGCGGGTCTGCACCGAGACGGGGAGTGGTGGCTGCGACTTTGGCACTTGTCAGTGACATGTCCATTTCAACCTAGGGAATATCCGCTAACGCTGTGAACAGTCAACCCTGCCAAGTCCACCAGCTTCGAGGTAGTCGGGAAGGGCGATTTCGAGATATCTTATGTTGATGGGTCAACCTCGAAGGGTGACTACTTCACCGATGTCTTCCAGATCGGCGGCGCGACGCTGCAGAACATGACGATGGGCCTTGGCTTGAAGACCACTATCCCATACGGACTAGTTGGCGTCGGTTACGCCCTGAACGAGGCTATCGTGGGAAATACCCAGTCGTCGTCATCAGCCTACCCTAACCTGCCCGTCAACATGGTAAATGAAGGTCTGATCAACTCAGTTGCCTATAGCCTGTGGCTGAACGATCTGGGTGCGTACTACAAAAATCTCATCACTGCAAAAGATGGTTGCTAATATCGTGTCTAGACGCAAGCGCAGGCAATATTCTGTTTGGCGGCATCGACACGGGCAAATACACCGGCGAGTTGACGAGGATGGATATTTACCCCACCCAAGGCGTCTTCACGTCATTCTTGGTTGCTCTCACCTCGTTGGAGGCGACCAGCCCGAGTGGCTCCGACACGCTCACGGCCAAGGAGTTTCCCATCCCTGTGGTTTTGGACTCGGGCACCACGCTCTCTTACCTGCCGACCGAGCTCGCGCAGCAAGTGTGGAAAGAGGCTGGCGCCATTTATTCGCAGCAGTTTGACCTCGCCGTCATCCCCTGCAAGATGGAGAGCAGCAAGGGATACTTCTCGTTCGGTTTCGCCGGGCCGAATGGACCCAAGATCAAGGTCGGCATGGACGAGTTGGTTCTCGCTCTGACGGATGGAAGCCCGCCGGTGTTTAATACGGGCCCTTACAAGGGGATGGATGCCTGCGAGTTTGGTATCCAGAACTTTACGTCTTCCCCGTACCTCCTCGGCGATACCTTCCTCCGGTCGGCCTATGTGGTGTACGATTTGGCCAACAACCAGATCGCAATCGCCCCTACCGATTTCAACTCGACCAAGACGAACATCGTCGCGTTCCCGAGCATGAGCGCAGCCATTCCGTCGGCAACGGTTGCGCCGGACCAGAGCCAGGTCACCGACAAGCCGTCGGTAACGTCTCCTGCTTATGCGGCCAGTCCGGGCTTCGCCGACAGCGCCGGTGTCAAGAACGCCGCACCAGGCCTTCCATCGGCACTTGGGTTCGCTCAGTTCTCTGTGTTGGGATTATCCATGGTGCTTGCGCTTGCTGGGGCGGGTATGGCATCGCTTTTCTAAGGCGCACTGAGAGTGTCCCGGGACTGCTTGCATTTCAGTGCAACTTGGCACTTTGCATTTCCGAAATTTTCAATCATATAATAATACCCTATTAGAATACAAGGCTGACGATGTTGGATGAGACGGATGGTTTGCATGGCTTCTGGGATTTTGGAGCATCGGATCAGCGGTCACTCATTAGGCGTAGAGGTCCTTATGATTTATGGACCGCATATAGCGCATATAGCATAGCACCAACTTGGCGCATCATTGCGCAATTGTATATAGGAATTGGGTATCATGAGCATTCTATACATTGAATTCCAGTGACCCCGTCTGGCTGGTCTGCCTCACATGCATCCAGATGCATGCAGGTGCAGGGGCTTTGCTTCGGCAGCCAGTGGCATGGCACGACAGCTGAGGTGCGGGACCCACTTAAAAATTTCGCGATGGACAGTCTTCCGAAGCCCGCGTGGAACTTTGGCCGGGGCAGCTCCTCCGTCGGTCCTTACAGTCATTCATTCTAGTCTTTTGAGCCTGCGAAGATGAGGGTGATACGGGCCGTGGCTGCGCTTCACAGCAGCCGTGCTGTTGGCACGAGACAGGGAGTTCAACACCTGAGGTTGGGGTACCGACTCGTCCAGGATCCCGTCTGTTCCCTGCCGCGATGGTCGTCGCCATCACAGGTCACTGGCCGGAGGCATTTCAGCGCCAGTCCGCTGTCCCGATACGCGGCCGCGAGTGCCGCTGAGGATGCGTGAGTCTTTTGGATCCTTTCCACCGCAAAATACTAATCCAATTGGTGTGCAGGCTCAAGCAGGCAAAGGAGCTTGCCGCTTCCAACATGACGGCCGAGGCCGCCGCGGCGCGCATGACACCAGAAGAGGCGAAGAGGTTAGCCAGTGTCCGGAATATTGGTATTGCTGTAGGTGCACCCGGCACGGCTGGTAGGCGTTGGGACATGGACTGAACGAGACAGGCACACATTGATAGCGGGAAAACCACGGTCACGGAGCGAATTCTCTACTACACCGGCCGGGTCAATGCGATCCACGAAGTCAGAGGGCGAGATGGCGTTGGCGCAAAGATGGACTCCATGGAGCTCGAAAGGGAAAGAGGTATTACCATCCAGTCGGCTGCCACGTTTGCCGACTGGACCAAGAAGGAGAACGGCGTCGACACCAAGTATCATATCAACCTTATCGATACCCCCGGGCATATCGACTTCACGATCGAGGTCGAGCGCGCTATGCGAGTGCTGGACGGTGCGGTCATGGTTCTCTGCGCCGTCAGCGGCGTTCAGAGTCAGACGATCACGGTGGACAGACAAATGAAGCGGTACAATGTGCCACGCATCAGCTTCGTCAACAAGATGGATCGCATGGGTGCCAATCCTTTCAAGGCCGTCGAGATGATCAACAGCAAGCTCAAGATTCCCGCTGCCGCCATTCAGATTCCTATCGGTGCCGAGAAGGAGTTTGAGGGTGTGGTCGATTTAATTGACATGAAGGCGATCCGGAACGAGGGTGCTCGCGGTATCAACCTCAGGATTTCGAAGGAAATTCCACCAGAGCTCCAGGAGCTGGCCCAGCAGAAGAGACAGGAGCTCATCGAGAAGCTGGCCGATGTGGACGATGAGATGGCCGAGATGTTCCTGGACGAGATTACTCCTACCCCTGAGCAGATCAAGGCTGCTATCCGCAGGGCCACCATCGCTCTCAAGTTCACTCCTGTCTTGATGGGCTCGGCATTGGCCGACAAATCCGTCCAGCCCATGCTCGATGCCGTCTGCGACTACCTGCCGAACCCTAACGATGTCCCGAATAACGCGCTTGACCGTTCCAAGGGCGAGCAGGCGGTACAGCTCGTGCCGTACAACTCACTCCCTTTCGTCGGCCTCGCCTTCAAGCTCGAGGAGAACCCCTACGGCCAGCTCACCTACATCCGTGTCTACCAGGGATCACTCAAGAAGGGTACCTACTTGTTCAACACACGGACAGACAAGAAAGTCCGCATCCCCCGTATTGTGCGAATGCACTCGAACGAGATGGAGGACGTGGCCGAGATCGGCGCTGGTGAGATCTGCGCCGTCTTCGGCGTGGACTGCGCATCTGGTGACACATTCACGGACGGAAAGCTGCCCTACTCGATGAGCTCCATGTACGTGCCGGACGCCGTCATGTCGCTCAGCATCAAGCCGAAGAAGAGCAGCGACGCCGATGCCTTCAGCAAGGCCATGAACCGCTTCATGCGCGAGGATCCCACCTTCCGGCTCCATGTCGATGAAGAGTCTGAGGAGACCATCATCAGCGGCATGGGCGAGCTGCATCTCGAAGTCTACGTTGAGCGTCTGCGCCGCGAGTACAAGGTTGACTGCGAGGTCGGACAACCCCGAGTCGCGTACCGTGAGACGTTGTCCCAGCGTTCCGACTTTGACTACCTTCTCCGGCGTCAAACCGGTGGTCCCGGCGATTACGCTCGTGTTGTTGGCTGGATCGAGCCGAATGAGGAGAATCCAGAAACCAACAAATTCGAGTCCCGGGTTGTTGGTGGCAACATTCCTGATAAGTACATCTCGGCCTGTTCCAAGGGCTTCGACGAGGTCTGTGAGAAGGGCCCCCTCCTCGGTCACAGGGTCATTGGTGCATCGTTGGTCCTCACCGACGGTGCGACACACGTGACGGACTCGAGCGATTATGCTTTTAGTCTGGCGACACAGATGGCCTTCTCCAAGGCGTTCGAGACGGCCGGTGGACAGGTGCTCGAGCCGCTGATGAAGACCACCATCACGGCGCCGGCCGAGTTCCAGGGTGCCATCCTCATGTTGATGAACAAGCGCGGTACTATTGTCGACACCGAGGTGGGCGCCGAAGAGTTTACCATGGTTGCCGACTGCAGTCTGAACGCCATGTTTGGCTTCAGCACGCATCTGCGTGCCGCTACGCAGGGCAAGGGCGAGTTCAGCATGGAATTTAGCCATTATGCGCCTGCTCCTCCTCATCTTCAGTAAGTTTTGCTCCCGCCGCTGCGAGAGAGAATGAATAGTGAATAGTGGCTAATACGGTGTGAACTTTGTAGGAAGGAGCTTGTTGCCAAGTACCAGAAGGAGCTGGCGGCTAAGCGGACCAAGTAGATGTACTCAATCGTACGACAAGCGAAAGAAAAGTATTATGACGAAATCATAGGCGGCAGCAGAGGCCATCATATCGACTGTCTCTGGGAGTGGTTGTTTGGGGAGGGGAACCATTTTGCTTACGACCTACCATAGAAGGAAGGTATTGGGGTAGATAACATAGACGGGGGAACATGACCCGCCATGACTGGCGCCGGTCATCACGGAAGGGAGTGAGTGAGTGAGTGAGGAAGGACTGTGTTACATCTGTGTGTATATATATGTCTGTATGATAGTATACCAACCTCGGGCGGGGGGACGAGCTGGGCGTCAAGACATTAGAACTGGTACAAAATGGGCTGGGCATAGGCGGTGTCATCATTATAATGGAACAAACTCTTCTCTCACTCTCACTTAGACGTTGATTACCTACGTAGGTTGCGGGTCATATGTCGTTGAATGTTGAGCGACACCATGCTGGCTACCAAGATGCGCTCAGCTGCGATGAACACTCATCTGCAGACGAGTGTGAACCAGGAGGGTGAGGGCAACCAGGTAGGATCGGAACAGCAGTAGCTTTTGTTTTATTTTCCCATAACCCAACAATCTTATATATATGTACAGCAATCATGGGGTATATATCTCAGCATCAAGCTTACACATGAGCCCCCCCCCCTTTTTTGTTCATAGTCTTAGCAAGATCAGATGCGGCGCAGGATATCCTGCACAACCTCCTCCGTCTTGGCGGTACCACCCAGATCCGGGCTGAGCAGCCTGCCCTCCTCGAGGTTAGCATCAACAGCAGCATAGATCTTGGCGGCGGCGGCCTCCTCGTCGAGGAACTCGAGCATCAGCGCGGCGCTGCGCAGCGTGGCAATGGGGTTGGCGATGCCCTGGCCCATGATGTCGGGGGCGCTGCCGTGGCAGGGCTCGCCGATGGCGAAGCCCTCGCCGACGTTGGCGCTGGGGACGAGGCCGAGCGAGCCGACGAGCGCGGCCGCGCCGTCCGACAGGATGTCGCCGTACAGGTTGGGCGCCACGATGACGTCGTAGGCCTCGGGCTGGCGGAACAGCTTGTAGACCATCGAGTCGACGATCTGCTCCTCGACGGCCACGTCCTTGAAGCGCGGGTCGGCCAGGGCCTCGCGCGCCGTCGTGCGGAAGAGGCCGTCGGTCTGCGAGAGCACGTTGGACTTGTGCGTGATGGTCACGAGGGGGCCCTGGTGGATGCTCGGGGCGCCGGCGGCGCGGATGTTTTGTCGGCGCAGGGCGATCTCGCCGGCGATGGTGGCGATGCGGCTGCTGGCGCGCTGCGAGATGCGCTTGATGGCCTCGGCGACCTTGCCCTCGGGCGTGTCGAACGTCTTCTCCTCCTTGACGTACAGGTCCTCGGTGTTCTCGCGCACGATGACCATGTCGATGGGCTTGGCCGCCGTGAGCACCGTCTTGACCGGCCGCACGTTGGCGTACAGGTCGAGCTTCTTGCGCAGCGCCACGATGGGCGACGAGTAGCCCTTGACGGCCTTGGTGGGCGAGCTGACGGCGCCGAAGAGGGCGCCGTCGCACTCGCGCTTGAGGACCTCGACCGTCTTGTCGGGCAGCGCGGCGCCCGTCTGCTCAAACGTCTCGAAGCCGGCCTGGAGGTCGACGAACTCGAACTTGAGCCCGAGCGAGGCGGGGAGGGCCTCGAGCACGCGGCGGCCCGCGGGGATCACCTCCTTGCCGATGCCATCGCCGGGGATGAGGCCTGGCTCGGGGGTTAGAACCGTGTGTGTCTACCGTGGAGGGAGGGCTGGACGGGAACGCTTACCGATTCGCAGAGTCCTGGCGGCCATGGTGGTGCTTCAATTGGCGTTTGTCGGAGCTGTGACGAGCTTGTCGATTTTTCGGCAAGCAAATTCACCATGGCGCCAAAATGACGACTTCCCGACCGCCGGGATCGGAAGGCCGGGGTGAGCTTCCTGCCTGCCACGGCACTTTCCGGGGTAGCTTCTGCCTCTCAGTGGGGCTAAAACCTTTTGTTCTCACCACGTCCCTGCTTTTGATTGCTTCCCTCAACCACTTGTGCGATATAAGTTGTCATGAAAGGACTGGCGAATATTTACCAGGAGACCGCAGGCCGTCTTCTAGCTGGTCATCTCTGCCAACCAAAGTCAGAGAACACCTCGGGAAAAAGATCAGACGACCCAATTGATTTGACAGGAGGTGTTTCCCGACTCCGTGATGCCGGGGCCCGCCATGCATAACAGCACTTGAAACATCGTCTCCAAAGAAGCTGGGCATTATTTTTTCTAGCTTGGACGGGCGGCGAGGTTGGTTCTCTTGGAGCAAACAATACGAAGCTACTGGTCCCGGGTAAAGCCCAAGGTAATGCCACGAATTAATTCTATGGTCCATGTTGGCTTGAATGCGAGCTGCTCCCATCGCATTGGCAAAGTCGGAGCTGGGCATTGCGGTGGCCGCGGTCCCGATTTAAAACAACTCTTGGGATGACGGCGCGATCCAAAGAGCCCCTGAAACCCGTAGTTAGTGCCCACCTCTTCTGCCGAAGAAATATAAAATATCAACAAACTCCCTTCATGCCTCTTCGACGTCTTTCCACTTTTCGTTTGATGCACCTACGCAATGGTGCGTTGGTTGCATGCGTTGACTTGACGGCAACCCCCGGACGGCCCCGCTGAAAAGCTCCCCTGAGCAACGCTTCCCGAAAATGCGCTTCTAATTTAATGGAATCAACCTCTCATAAGTCAGAGTGGCACCAGACATCGCCCGAGAAACCACGAGACCCTCGCTCGTCCCGATTCGCTTTTCTTCTCTCTCTCAGCTCGTACTGCGCCCTCCACAGCGTGCTCGATCGCTGGATCGCCACTTCAGGCCGCCGAGCGCCATCGTTGACAGGGAGACAAGCTCGATTGGACCCGTGTCCTTGGCGCGGGGAAGCTCCAGCGCGTTGCTCCCTTCTCCCTGCAGCAGCAGCTGCCAGAGTCCAAAAAAAGGGGCGCCAGAATTTTGGCATGTCCCCGACCGTTTGAACTTGGGACAGATCGATCGCAAACACCACTCTCCGCCCTTGCAGTTTTCCTCGCAAACCTGTAGCCGGGTGTTGGGCGACGGCCATATTTCGCAACCATGAGCGCCGTCAAGAACCTCCGGGCGATGTTTGAGCAGAAGGGTGAGACGACCCAGACGAGCCCCCCTGACCGAGGACGCTCGCCGGGTATTCCTCCTAGTAAGTGACGGCGTCTTTTACATCCGGCCGTGCAGCCCGTTCTCTTTAGTAGCGCACTGTTTGGAGCACTCTTACCGCGCTCACGTTCTGGTCCAATTTCGACTAACCACCCGTCTGGTACTCAGGTGTTGGCAGTGAATCTCCCAGGCCGCTTTCGAAAGTCCGCACAAACTTTATAGCCATCGAGAAGGACGGTCGAATAGGCCTTCAGCGCGACCCCAGCCAGGACTCAAACGTTTCCGCCACCCGCAAGCTGAGCGGAGACACAGACATCTCGACGCCCCCTGCCAGGTCCGACCCTTTCGTCGACATTCCCACAAGAACACCAGCCAAGACGAACATCCTCCACCAGACGATTCCTGAATCACCGAGGACGGATTCGGCACCCGAGACCGCGGTACCTCCCAAGCCTACGGAGCCGCCCAAGGACGAGAGCAGCGGGAGGAACCCCAAGAAGACAGCTGGAGATGGAGTCAATGGCAAGGCGACTGCCGGCGCGAGCAACCCTGCGCCAGTCGCCAAGACTCAGCCTGTGAATGGGACAGCGAGTGGCAAGACCAAGGCCAAGGAGATTGCGACTGTAAAGGAAGAGGCTAGCGCTAAGGGCAAAGGCAAGGACGCGGCAAAGGAAGATGTCGCAAAGCCGGTAGCCAAGACAGCTGCTAAATCCGCCCCGAAACCTCTTGCGGTTCCGTCAGCTGGGAAAGCAAGCACAAAGTCTGCGAAGTCGCCCACCGTCGCAAAAGCACCAAAGAGTCCTGCCGAGACGTCAACAACTCCTCGTCTTCCTGCGAAGACACCTGACAGGGCGACGAGACAGCCGGAAAAGGCCGATACTCCGGCGACAGCTCGTGGGTCGTCGAACCCGCCCAGAGCATCCTCGATCAAGCGCCCACCTGCTCTGCAGCCTTCTCCATCCAGTACGGGATTCGTCAAGCCCAAAGTCAAGTCGCCGACTCGCCCTGTCAAGTTGCCTCCCAGCTTGACCACGCACACTGCCGCCTCGGGGTCCAAAGTCAATGCGAACCGGCTGTCGCTTTCTCGAAGCAGCGGGAACCTTCATGCCGCCGAGTCCCAGGGGCGTTCCCCCAGCAGAACGAGCGTGTCGACGGTAGCTACGGCGGCCGCTAAGACGACCGGGACTAAAGTGCTTAAGAGGCAGAGCTCGACGGTCGGCAGACCGCGGCCAAGCCTGGGACCCCCACCAAAGGTGGTAGCGAAAGATCACCCTGTAACTAAGAAGGAAAAGGATGTAGATGAGAGCTTCCTTGCGCGAATGATGCGCCCTACTGCGGCATCAGCATCCAAAGTCCACGACAAGGTCCCGACCACACCGCCCCGGAAACCTACCATCGCATCCACAGTCAAGAAGCAGCCAGTCAAAGCGGATGGGAAAGCCATCAGAAAGGTAGCCTCAAAACCTGCGACCGCTGCCGGGCCAAGCCAGGTTGCAGAAAGCTCAACTGCCAACCAACTTGCCGTAGAAGCCGAGCAAACTGCGACAGCTGAAGAGGCAATTGAAGTGGCAAAGGAAATCGAGGGAGAAGTGGCTCTTGGCACGGACACTGGGGAACAGAGCACGGCCCAAGAAGTAGCTGACGCTGCTGAACACATGGAAAATGCCGATGAAGCCATTGAGATTGCGAAGGCGATCGAAGGCGAAAGCGCCGTGGCTGAACACGCCGAGGAAGATGCGAGATCAACAGAGGAGAATGTGGATGAGGTCGCCGACAATGTGAAGCAGTTATCGCTTGCGGATCAGCCATCCACTGATGAGCCCCTCCCCAACGGGAAACACGAGCAAGTCGACATCGAGGACAAAGCCGCGGGCGAAGAACTTGACAAGGAACAAGTCACTGCCGAGGTAAAAGAGGAGGACTCATAGGAAGTTCAGACCCAGTGCCGGGTACTGTGATCTGTTCAAACGCAGGAGCGCAGCAAGACTGTATTGGATTCGTATCGTTTTGTAATCAACCAGGAAGTTTTTCTCAGAAACGGGAGCGAGCTGCATAGCTGGTCGGGGAAAGACCGAGTTTCATATGATACCTTGACGGAAAAGCACAGGACGGAGTTTGAATTTTGGGGAGTTTGATAGCGATGGGCTGAAGGTGTTTGGGGAGATTTATTAGATAGAATGAATATTTATCTGTTACATTTTGAGGAATTTGTTTGATGAAATTTGTTTTGGTCTTATATACAAGTACAATACAGCACATCTATGGCTCTATGGCGTATGAACACATCGTTGCCCACCTCTCTTCTGTCAACCATCTCCATAGTTGGGTGGTCCCACATGGTATCCTACACTTTTCCATCTACCGTCCAGCAGTGGCACTGCTCATGACACCCGACACAGCACCACGCCGCCGACCTTTTTTGCGAGTGCCTCCCGGATCTCCAGCACGCCCCGGTCGGTGCTGACAAACATGCTCTCGCCGAGATTCAGGCCCTTGAGATGTCCGGCCTCGAACCCGCGCGAGACGCGGCCGAGCTGGTCCAGGTCAGCCCAGACGGTCCGCGAGGGCCGCGAGACGGCCTGCAGCCGCCTCAGCACGGGCTTGTCGTCCCAGTACTTGAGGCCGAGCCAGAGGCGGCGCGTGGCCACGTTGGCTGTTGTTACCGGCTCGTCGTCCTCGAATTTGGTGAGGATTTCCGGGGGAGGCGGGGTCGGGCCGGCGCGTGTGACCGAAGCGATGAAGCCGGCGCGGTGGAGGGCTAGGGCTAGGTTGAGGTTGTATTTGTTGTTGGGGACGGAGGTCAGGCCGAGGCGGGCGCGGGAGGCGTTTTGGAGGTGCGAGCACATGTGGTTTATCGTTAGGATGCCCATTTTTTCGTTTGGGGGGGGATTTGGCGGCGCGCGGCGCGCTTTCACGGGGAGGAGGCGCCGAGGGACGGAGGAGGGACGGAGGGAGGAATGGAGAGGTTGGTGATGTGCCCTTTTGCCGCCCCCCTGATTTCTTTGGTTGATGGGTTTGGTTTGGTTGTCGTCGGACCAAACTGGAAGGGAGCTTTGGGAGGGAGGAGTTCCGGTCAGTTCGTGTGTGGAGGATTGTTGGGTGGTGACCGATGGTACTGGGGTTTTACATACTCGAGGGAACGTAGAAAGGGATTGTTCGTCGTCGTGGTCGTCGTCGTCCTCGTGGTGATGTCGTCCGTCAGCAAATTCACCTGTGGCCGGATGTCTCCGTCGCGAAACCAAAATTTTGCCCACTGCAGTCCCGGCGCGGCAAGGTTGACAGGGGTCTGGAGTGCAGACAGACAGAGGGCCCGAGCTCCTCTCGCCTGGCAGGGGATAAACTGCTTGACTTCCTGCGACCCCGCCGGACCCCCGCCCAATTGGTGGTTGGATCGCTGAACGTTAAGCGCCGACGTGGGAGACCACTGTGAATGCGACTGAGCATTCTCGCTGCCGCGGCGGGACGACCAGCAGGGGGAGCGGGTGTGCCGTGATCTTCTCTGCTGCTGATTTGTCCAACGGCAGTGCTGGGAACCATGGCCGGCCCCCAACCGGCGGGTGACGAGCTGTTCGCAGCTCTTCTCCCTCCTTCCAACTGATTAACCTCTTCTACTGTCAACTACCCATCGTCATTGCTATTGCTTTGTTTTGGGCTGGTTATTTGACCCAATTGCTTTCTGTCCCAAGATACTCGAGTTGGGTATCTTTCCTCCGGTGTAGCTCGCGGAGCTGGTGACCTCCCCTCATTACCCCTCGTCGGTCGCGAAGCTCCAACATGGCCGCCCGGCCGGGAGAGGACAACGTCGCTACCCTGTGAGTTTTGGTCTGGGCATGACTGGAAAAGAAGTCTGACGCCTGGAAGCTTTGGGGATGTTCATTACTTTTACGGTCCGCCCACCGACAGCCCGCCGCATCACCGCTTCGACAAGGGCTCGTATGTCTATCTTTTCGAGGACCCCGAGCAGCGGCGCGCCCGCATCGAGATTGCGAACCAGCCCGGCACAGAGAATCAGGACGCGTTTGATGGTTGTAAGACGAAACGCTTTCCCGAGACGATGCTCTGGGGCTGATCTTGTTGCTAGATCTCGACCGTGTCCATCTTCACTACTCGTACAAGCATGTGTGCATGGTGAGCCTGACGGTGGGCGACGTCCAGGGCCACGAGGAATGGCACTTGCCCACGTACGACCCCTCCAACCAGAACAAGTACCACTACAAGCTGCACTCGCTCGACATCTACTTCTGGACGCCCCAGGATGCGGCCGAGTTTGTGAACGGCATCCGCCGCGTGCTTCCCCCGGCGCAATGCGAGGTCCTAGACGAGCCCGGCCCGCCGCCGCGCCATGTCGAGGTCAGCGCCGTGGTCCAGCAGCTCGAGAAGGCGGCCATCGACGATAACTACGTCCCCACGCCTCCGTCCACCGTGTCGCAGAACGACTCTGCCCCGATGTTCCCCGGCCCGCCCATCTCGGCCGTCCCTTCGAGCATCGGCGATGCCCCTCCGCCCCCGCCGCCTCAGCAGTTCGTCCCGATCCCGTACAACCCAGCTGCCCCGGCCGCCCCCGAACAGGTCCGACACCGAGAGAAGACGCCTCCGCCGGAAGATGGCATCGCCAACCCGCTGCACCAGACTCTGGTGTATGACGCCGCCACGCCTTTCTCCCCCGGCCTCGTGCCGAGCGGTGTCGGTCCGCTAAGCCCCGGCATCCCGCCGCCGAACATCCAGCATCCGCCGGGTGCACCGAGCTTCGCGCCGCCTCCCCAGCACAGCGTCACCTCGCCCGGCTTTGCGCCGGCCGGGTTCGGCTCCCTCGGCCACCCCACCGGTCTCTCGCAGCACCCGCCCGCGCACCCGGGTCTCTCCCGCTCCGCCACGATGCCCGTCACCCAGGGGTTGGCGAGTCCCGGTCTGGCGAGCCCATATTCGGGCTACTCGAGCAGCCCGTACACGCCGGGCTCGCACACGCCGACGCCGCCGGGGGCGCCGCTGCAGTCGCCGCCGATCCCGCACAACACGCAGACGGGCGCCGGGTATACGTATAACCCGGCGGCTGGACAGCCGCAGGCTAGCGATTATTCGGTCCATCAGCAGTTTTACATTCCGGAGAGTCAGTACAAGCCGAAGCAGGAGGGGCGGGGGAAGTTGGAGGAGAAGGCGGGCAAGTTGGAGAAGGGGGTTACGGGTATGCTGAAGAGGATGGAGAAGAAGTTTGGTTGAGAATTTTGGGTGGTGAAGGTGGAGTTGTGTAATTTAGCGTCTTAGTTTGGATATTGAGGTTTTACAATGGATGTGGGGATTTTTTATAGGATTTATCTGCGGATGTGATATTTTGAAGTGAGGCTAAGGAATGGGTGATGTGACTTGTAGGGGGAATGAGGTAGATGCTGGGAGCCATATACTTTTACGTGCCTTATGTAACAACTTGTCCGACCTGAAGCCAGACTCAACCTCGGTGAATGGAACCGTAGTAGTAGACTCGGGATATATAGTCTGGTTTTATTTAGTAATTGTAAGTGGGGCAAGGATAGAAACGCTCGTCGAGGACGACATCCCAACCTTATCCGCAAGATGGGCCATGAAATGCATCACTGAGTGGCTACACGACGAGAATATATCTGACTAACAGCGAGTCTCAGACTCTCAGCAAATAGGAAATTCATGAGGGGCAATGAGAAAGGAAAACCCACTTCGGCTCTACCGTAATGATCCCTAGGTAAGGTGTTATGGGGTGGGTGCCTTAGGCCGGACACCACCATATCTTCCATCCTGGACCTTCCAGCCTTTTCCACCTTCACGCACTTCACCACCATAAACCAGATAGATCTATGGATCAGTTCACCCACACACCCCCATCAAAAGGTGGTAAGGTGGTCATCCACACACGCTCCTCTCCCCTCTCCCGCCCGGCTGCCCGCCCGCCCCTTTTCAAGGACGACCGCGTGGGATGGCAGGATGCGCCCTTGCTCAGCAACAACTTTGTCCGATGTTCTAGAGCGGAGCCCTGCCCCTCCTGGCGATATTTTCGAGCTGCATTGCGCGAAAGCAGAGACGATACAGCCAGCCACAGACGGCCGCTACTGCATCTTGGGCGAATAGATGGGTGGAAGTCGTCAGGTGGTTGATATCATCACATCCAATATTGACCCAAGACGGCTGCACAGACACCAACTGACCGTATCGTTAAAGGTAAATCATGCGAGACACCTCCTCACATCCTCGGTGTTCAGCTAGCCACCTGGTTGACGGTGTTGCTTCGATGCAGAAGACGTGCAGATGTGGCTTGTAGCGTTGACGCCTTTGGTCAACAGAGGCCTACCAATCGCGGCAATGCCCCTCTTGCCCAATTCCGTCCTTTGAGTATGGCATGGTCCTGGGAAGGTCTATAAAGCGGCTGTCCGGAGCGCACTTCGTCCTCTCAGTCTTTGCCTCCATCATCTCCCTTGATCTGAAGCAGATAGCAGTACACGTTTCCACAGCCTACCTATTCTTTCAGACAACTTCTATCTACACCTCCATATCTCAACCATGTCGGTGAACAAAATCGATCACACAAATGCCTTCTTCCTCATTCAGGTGAATCTCTTCACTACGAAGGGAAGCACAGTCACGGCGGATCCACCATACTATATCCTTTCTTTTGTTGAGAACTACGCCGGCAAGACAACCTTCTCAGCAGACGTTTTCAAGTATCGGGAGAAACTAGCAGTAAGTCCATCAGGTCCGAATCTTCCGATTTACCCCAGAAAAGCCAACCAGTAACAGACCCTGACCACTGCTGGCGCTGGTGGTGTCCCCATCATCGCTGGTGGGACTTTGCATAGTAAGTTAGACCTTTTTTTTTTTTTTTTTTTTGGCTAGCCTATTCTTGACTTACACAACGCCTCAAGCCTGGAAATGGTTCACGAGTCCAGCACCAGCAATAACCATAGGAAGTTTAAACGCACCCGCCAGTACCAATCCCTTTATCAGTGCACCGCAGATCCAATTCATCTATGAAGCCGGGCTCACAGGGAAAACAACCGGCACCAAAGTCGGGTTCGCCCACCTCACAGCTTCAAACTGGGCTCAGGGTCACCACAGCGTTCTCATGAACATATATGCAGTCGACCAAACCAAGAATCAGCCGTTCATCAGCGCGACGGGTGTCGGCAATGCCAAGCTCTTGCTTGTCATGACTACGGGGCCGGCCCCGAGCGACTAGAAGATCACTCGAAGGCAAAAGGTGATCAACTCACGCTTTCCTTCATGCAGGGCTGTTGGGAACACGAGGAGGGAACTGGTGCCGGTCAGGTTTCCGTCTTTTCATATCTGAGGCCGACTTGGGGGTTATAAATTGCAGCTCTTCAAGGTGATAGCAGGGTGGCTAGAGCGTCCTTCCAGTCTTTACAGAAATATCAGTACTACTTACTTAGGTACTCAACTCATTTTACCATCATGCAAAGCTTTTTCCGCTCCTGTTCAGAAATGGCCGTGCTCCTCGGATTGTGTTCGCATGCAAGTAAAGTGAGGCTTGAGCCATCCAGCTGACAAAAACGTGATTTATCGTTAGTCCACCACCACATCACCACCACCAGGTGCGAGTCCATACAGTCCATTTGCTGTGCTTGTTGGCAGCAGGAGGAGCACGTACGTCTCAGGCTCCCAGAGAGAAAAAAGACAACCAGGGGTAGTGGGTGGGTGGGTGGGTGGCATGAGCCGCCGTCGTGCATGCTGCCCGCCCGCCCGCCCGCCCGGTTGGACCTAGGTCGTGCATCTTCGGCGGTGGCTTCAGCTAAGCTTTGCCAAGCCCCCTTTTGTTGACACGGCATTTAGAGTCTAGTTCGACTGCACAACATTTGGTCTAGAACGAGTTGTGTGTCTGGCTTGAATCTTGATTCGTCCACCACCTCGGGATGCCATGCGGGGTAGGTAGCTTATCCGCCTGCAGGCAGCAGGATGTCATGAAGATGCGACTGACTCCGAGCCCTATACTGTCTCCGGTTAGGTCCAACGACGGAATTTGGGTCTTGTAATGGGCGAATAAGGTAGTATATTTGCACCTTGCTGACAAGGTAAGGAGAAATGGCAGGAATTTTTAGCCGCATCCGGAGAATTCCGGCCTTTGTGGGTGAAAAGCCCCCCCTTCCGCAGTTAATCGGCCTAACGTAGCGCCATCTGTTTGGCGAGGAGGAGGGCAGCCTTGGATATGGGGGTTTGCCGGGTGTCTCGACGGGGCTCAGCATTTTTCGGAAGGAACCGGCTGTCTGCTGTTAATTGTTTATGGGGTTTATGAGTCATGGAGGACATGCTATCTATGGGTTTTGCTGGTTTTGTTGTTGAAGCTTGTTGGCGGTGATGTCTACGCTCGGGCATCTTGGGAGTGACGCCGTAGGTTGTGACCTAGTTATGGTCGTCTCCGCCCAAGGGCGTCAACATTGCCAACGATGTGTGAATACTGTCAACGATGTCAACATTGTCAACCGCAAGTGATAAAAAAACGGGTATGGGGAGGGGGGGCTTTGAGATTCTCAAGAGAAAGAGTAATTGTCTTCCTTGTTCTGCAGGAAAGGGAATTGGTCGAGAGAAACGTATCCAGTGGTTGGATATCAACGTCAAGAACCACAACCTCCTGACTAGGCATTGTTTGTATTCTTCCCACGATCTAGACAGTATCCCTCTGACCATTTTATCTCTCATTGATTGCCTTGATCTATACGGTTCAGATCGCGTGTCATGAACATCCATGACCTAGGTCCCTTTTACCGTACCTCAGTCCTAAGATGCTAGCGACCGAGACTCACCCCCCGTCTTCTCCCGACGATTTCACCACCCTTCCAACCGCCACATCGAGAGAGCCCCCGAGAACTCACCACTCCAAGGCCCCCCTCCCCGCAGCCTTAGCCTTAACCTCACCCTTCCTCTCCACCCCATGTCCATACCCACGATGCGCCTCATCCCCCTCCCCCTCCCTCTCCCCCTCCTCCCCTCTCAAAACATCCCAATCAACCCCCCACCTCCCCCCCTCCATCCTCACCACCCCCTCCCACTTTTGTATCAAAGGATGCCCCCCCGCCACATCCCCAAAGACCACCCCCTCCCCATCCCTATCCCCCTCACCAACGACATCATACCTCCAGATCCCATCCTCCCCCCAGTACTCCCCCGAAAAAATCCTCCTTACATCCAATTCCCTCCTCGCATCCTCAAGTAACCCCCGCAACCTCTCACTTTCCTGGGTGTGAGAAGAGGAAGAAGAAGAAGAAGAGGAGGAGAAGGAAAAAACCAACCCCTCCAAAACCCCCAACACCTTCCCCGCGCGCAGCCCGATCGTCGCGCCTAGGCTGTACCCCTCGTCGAAGCCCGCTTGCACGCTGGATGCCTTGGCGAGGGCGATGCCGTCGCGGTAGCCTGCTGTTGAGTGGTCGTGTTGGAGGCGGGGGATGTCTGACGAGTGAAGATTCTGGGGATGGTGCTGGTGGTGGTGGGGTTCATTGTTGTTGTCGTCATCGTCGCCCCAGACGTCGTCTAGGTTGTTGTTTGTCGTCGTGGTGGTGGTGTCTTGTGTTGTTGTGTGGTTGTGGTCTGGGATAGGGGAGGGTGAGCGGTGCGGGGTGTGGGAAGTGGACATTGCTGGGAAGATGTCGTCGTTTTGGAGGGGGTTGTTGTGGAGGAGCATTTTTGGGTTTATTTTAAATTTGGGTGAAGTTGGGGGACGTGGTTGAGTGAGAGAGGTGAGGGATGAGGTTGTTATGACTTGACTTTGGAGGTGAGTCGTTCTCATTGATGGATTGGAAATCTTCTGAGTGGGGGGTGAGGAGAAAAGGAAACCCTAACCCTGGATCTTGAATTCCGTTTTCTTTCAGGCCGTTCTCACTCGGGGTTGGTTTACGTCTGGATATTATTTGGAACCGGCGGGATATACAACATTCAAGTGGTTAGATTGAAAATCGTGAGGGACTTCAAGCACTCTTCAACCTCCCTGGCAGAACATATAGGTGTGCAGAAGGGAATGAATGAGACGGTGTCAAGCTGTCGTGGCGAAACCTCAGAGGTAGAACCCAAGTTGTTCTAGGAAAGCTGCTGTAGCTGCGGATTTCTAGAGACCGAGAAGGAGCTTTGAGGTATGGGTTATCGTTTCGGCTTTTCAGTGCTGAGCTGTGGCCACCCAAACGTCTCGAGGCTTAAATAACGACTTCTAAGCTAGTGATTTCCGTGCGTCAGTGGCTCGGAATACAGAAGCTGTGTTTAGCGGATAATTGTGTGTTCAAAAATTCTTGCCTTGAGTCTTGGATTCGATCAAGCTAGGTAGTCCTAGGCTGGTTGGCTGGTAACCTGACAGTCCGGAAGGCACCGGGCCGGCATCAACATCGTACGATGTCGGCCACTGTCCCAGATTTCCTTCCCCGTCTTGACCAAACCCAATCTCCTTTATTACAAACTTCATCCCGCCAAAAGCACAAAAAGGGGAGGCGTCGTACATTTACATTTATTCCTACAAGCTATACTCCACCCTCCAATTCATCGAGACAACCGCCCAGAAACCGCCATCACCCACCGCTCCGGCAGTCCACAGCCCCCAACTAATGCTGCAAAACAACAGGCTCCCCCCTCTCCCAATTATCCAAACTCTCCCTTATATTCATCCAATACCTCAACCTTACCGCCTCCCCCTTGGCCGCCTCCACATCCCCCTCCTCAAAAGCCCTCCCCAAAACCTCCTCACTCTCCCCAATCCTGCTCTCATTCGCCCTCCTCACCTCCTCCAGATCTTCCTCAGAGTCAGCCTCCTCAATCGCCTCCCGCGCCTCCAGAACCGTCATCAACACCTCCGGATCCGCCTCGCTAAACTCCCCCCGCTCGTCGCCCGCCAGATCGACGCCGTGCTGCTCGCGCAGGAGATACTCGGCCCTTAGCAGCGGGCTGGCGAGCGTCTTGAACGCCGCGTTGATCAGCGCGCTCGCCGCCTCGGCATTGCGGCGCGCTGCCGCGCCCTCGGGTGAACTGCTGCCGGCTTGGTGGTGGAAGTCTGGGTGGGCGGCGGCCTGGAGGCGGAGGAACTCGCGCCGGAGGGATTTGACGTCTACTGCGAAGGGGCCGGACGGCGGGGGGCCGTGGGGGAGGGTGGACGGGAAGAGGGTGTAGTATTCTAGGCGAGGGTGGGTTTCGGTCGAGGGGGGGGTTATGGGCGTCGTTTCGGTGGGGCGGGAAGAGGAGGAGGAGGAGGATGAAGAGACGCTTTGGGTGTGGGATATCCAGCGTCGCGGGGCGGGGGTGGGGATTTGTTTTCTTGGGAATGCGGTTCTCGTCGGATGAGGAGGAGTAGGACGGACTGTCGCAACAAGAGAGAAAGGTGCGCGCGAGCCTGCCTGCTTCCGGCACGACGCGCAGAGCCAGGTCGTTGCTGCGCGGCGCGGTCCGGATGCCACTGTTCCTCGCATTTTGTCTTGTATTTATGAGAGCTGGCGAGAAGTCGCTATTCACTGTCGCAGTGGTCTAGGTGGATCGAGAGAGCCGTAGTTTCGAGGTAGGAGTTTGCGCAAAGGCGCGTTTCGTTGCTAAGGTCAAGACTGCTGTAAAAATGACGTCGCTGAAAGGCGCAATCAAAATCGCTTTGCAGCGAAAAAAATCGGATACCCCGGTCGCCGACCCCCCCTCGGCTCGGCGCTCGGCGGCCCCGATGCACACTGCTCCGGGCCGAGATCTGTCTGTCCTCTTCCGATTTTCCAGGGGCCAAACACATATTCAGTTATTGACTACTGAGATTGGTGTTCATGCTGATTGACTTTCAGGGGACTTTTCACGACCTGCTTACACTGTAGGAATCCGTAACTGGCCTGTGAATGTTATTTTGTCCCTGCATATCTTAAAAATCCATCAACATCTTGTTACACCACAGGACAAACAAACGCACTCGCTGTAAAACCCGCTCTGCTCATTAATTCTCATTATCGAGTTTGTTGGTCATGTCATCATAACTCATAACCCATAACCCTTCCATCTATCGGTACACCACCTCCGGTCCCAACCAGCCCTCCTTCCTGTATCCAACCCTTTTCTTCCCTTTCCCAGCCATCTCATTCACCCCATACCAGTGAATCATGACAGCGTAACACCCCTCCACCTTCCCCTCTCAGTATGCCACCACCTCGGCCGATCCTTTTTATCCAGTACCGGCCCCTCCCTCGCATTCCACCACCCCGAACAGCCCTCCCTAGTCCTGACCTCCCCCGAGACCTCACCGCCCTTCTCCTTCTTCGACCCCTTCTTCGCACCCTTGCCGTCACCAGGCCCCCCCAGCACCAAAGCCTCGCCCCTGTCCCCAAGCATATCCCTCACGCCCACCAGGCCCCCTCCCTCGTCCGTCCCGCCCTCGTCCGGCGTGAGCACATAACTCACAAGCGACACAGCCGTCCCGATAAACGCCCCGACGCCGTGCTTCTCCACCACCACGCCGTGCTCGTTGACCACATTGATGCTGTACCGCGGAAACTGGCGAGACTTCTCGATCCGCGACTGCGCGGCCAGTCGCGCCTGGAGCAGGTTGCTGTTCTCGCGCGGCATCACCAGCGCGTCCGGCGGAAACAGGGTGTCTGCCTTCGCCGTGGCGTCTGCCGCGCTGGCCGTTCTCGTGTGTAGCCGACCGGACTCGGGCCTGCCATACCCGACCTGCAGACTCTGCGTGTGTTTATGTTGTCCCGCTCCATACTGCGACAGCTGTTGGCCGCGGTAGCGATCAGTAGGTAAATCGGCGCGCTCGACCGGGCGGCAGAGGGCCTGGAATATGCCCTCGGGGTCGTTTGGAGCGCGCAGGAATCGGAGATTCGGAAAGCCGGCTGCCTGGATGGATTTGGCGAGGATGGTGTCTGCCGTGGTCGCCCGGGTCGGGAGGTAGGGCATGTCCCAGTGCAACCGGCGGAGCGTCTTCGAGGCAAGGTAGGGGAAGAGCCAGATGGCTTCGTCCGAGGGGAGGGAGGGTGCGTACGGCTGCACGAGATTGAACGTGTGGAGCGAGGTGAGGTTGGAGAAGAGGCGTGCTAGGACTGGTAGCGTTTCGATGTGGATGTGGACGAGTGTCAGGCTCTCTAGGCTAGCGCTCGCGGTCTGGGTTGCGAACGAGGACAGGCCCGCGCTGGTGATACCTGGGAGGTGAGAGAGGGTGAGTTTCTTGAGTGGCGGCAGGGCGAGGAGACTGCCGTCGTAAAAGGTGGTCGGCGGTAGGCGGGAGAGGTGGAGATTCTGGAGAGATGGCAACTGCCGAAGGGTTCGTCCCAGCAGTGTGTTGGGAGTTAGCATGGATCCAAACTGGCAGTGGATCACCAGCGTGGTGAGTTGCTTCCAGTGCAGATGGTAGTCGAGGAAGCTCTGCCTCTCGAGGGACTGCATGTCCTCCGGTGGCGAGCTTCGATGGCTGCTTGACGGACGCATCCTATGCCGTTGAAACGTTCCAGTCGGCGCGGGCGGGGCCGGTGGCTGCTCGATAATCCAGCACATCTCCTTGAGACGTTTCCTCGTGGACAGCGCTTGGAATAGCCGCTGGTGGCAGTGGTTGTAGCTGGAATGGTATCCCTCCAGTCTCTCCAGATTTGGGCAGGCCATCACCACCGACGCAACCAGATTATTGTATTCCGTCACTTCCACAGACTGCGGCAGGGCCGGCGGCTTCAGTGACCGCACGATGACTGCGATACGTTCGTTGGCCCGAAGCGTGCGGCGCAGCAGCACCAGTCTCGCCCCGTGGTCCAACTTTGTCCGCTTCTTCATTGCTGGTGAATCGTCACCTACCAGATGGATGTGCTGATACAAAGCTTCGCGGGCGTACTTCAGAAACTTGCGCCCGCTCAGCGCAACGGAGACGCAGTCGCGCATCCAGCATGTCTCGCAGCTGTCGCTCCCCGCCTTGACATGAAGGTTGTGGAGCTCCTTGAGGATCAACTCGAGGACTTCCCCGGAAAGAGCGGCGAATATCTCGCCCGGTGCCCTCCTCCTCTGCGGTATCCTGGCTGGTGCGGGTCTCTGCCAGTAGTAGCCCTGTGGACCATGTACCGGACACCCCGAGGAGGAGCCAGGCCGAGAGTCGAGACTGGCGGGGGGCATCGACTCGATACTTGTCCGGATGCTGCTGGATGAGGTGCGCATGCGGCTTTCAAAGCTGTCTCGGCTCCACGAAGCATTGCTCGCGGCGGAGCTGCCACTGCTGACGGACGAGCTCCGCGGGCGAATCTGCAGCTTTGGGGGTTCCATTCCCTGGTATGCAACGAATGGATGGGCGGTAGGGATGAAATTTACCAAAGGCGCGTCGGCGTAGTAATGTCCCCTCAAGACGGGCTGGGCCTCGCCGAGCTGCTGTGTCTTTTGGCTCGCCCTCTGTGTTCTCGCAATAAAGTCCTGCTCTCCCTGGGGGTACATAGCAACCGGATACGCTGTGGCCACCGGCACGACAAACACGGGGAGCAAAGGCGTGGCTGTGACCGGATGGCCGGCGGGGGAACCAACGAAGGCCGGATTCCGGAAGCGCGAGGCAGGCGGCTTCAGAAAATCGTCATTCTGATTGTGATTGATGAACGGACTGTAGGCTGGTGCCGGGCTGTAGGCTGGGGCTGGGGCTGGGCTGTAGGTTGGTGCCGAGACCGAGGAACGTCGTTTATGGGTATAAGGAATATTGTAGAAGGCAGGAGGAGGCCTGGGATAGTTAGCAGCAGGTTCTTCCGTCCTGAACCGAACAACTGGGATCTTCAGATCGGGCAGAGAGACAGATGCCGGGTGATCATGAAGCAGCAGCCGCAAGTTTTAAATGACGGGGCCAACTGGGCCGGACACAGCCTCAACGACACGTTGGTGGCCCGCGGGGTAGGGAGTCAGCACTCTGACGCGCCTTCTGCAGCCTCGTGCGTGAAGGCCAAGCTGTGACGTCCTGGTCCCGTCGGCCGTCCCAACAAAGCACCCGTTCATCAGCGAGCGAATCGTGGTCCGAGGTTTCGAAACCTGCACGGCGCTTGCCGGAGGCCTGCCAAGCCATGGCTAATCATCCCAAAGCACGTCCGGGCGCCGAAGCGCCCACCTGGAGTGACAAGAAATTGCATCTCCCTTGAAGCATACACACACCACAGGCGGGCAAACTGCTAACGGGATGTTTGGGGAGAAGAGTTATCGAATATCGAAAATTACGAAAAGCACCATGCATCCTCCTAGGCTCGACAAAGCTGGAAGCAAGGGGGTTATCACCGACCGACAAACTAGGAAACGGGTCGGGCAATTTGTGAAACAACGAAAAGCCCAGCTGAGGCTGTTCCCGCTCGCTGGTGGGAAGAGGCTGACCAAACGCCGAACTGGAGCCTTCCGAGGGACGGGAGGTTATTCGAACCGAGGGGACCAACCAACCCCCAGTGTCGCACCTGCGATGGTGGGAGACAGAGAAAGGGTTCCACGGACAGGGCTGCTGACAACCGCCAGAAGCCAATGGTTGGGATGTCCGGGGTCCGGGGCGGAACTGGAAGGAGTCTCTTCCGAGGCAGAGAAGGGGATGCGTCGGCGCCGTCGCGGGGGCTGACAGGGAAGGGCGGAAGAACTGGGCTGGCCACCGGAAGGCCGGGACACGGAGATCGGAAAAAAATAAAATTGGCTTGCTCACCGGGAGGATCTGCGGTTATTCTTAGCTCCGTCGGCGGCGCCCCGCCCTGCTTGTTCCCCGACACCTCCATCCTGCGGACTCCGATTCTGCGTTGTCGTCGTCGTCGTTGTCGTCGTTCCCATCCAAGCCGTAAACTCACTCCGCATCATCTCGGCCGTCTTGGTGTCCACTGCGGAGAGGGAGCTCCTATTCTGTCGCGGCATGGCTGCGTCATCCATCATCATCGTCGGGGCCGAAACAGGCTTGGGGACCTCGCTGAGGCTGTTTCGTCTGGTGCGACCGCGCCATGACCACGACGACCTCCTGGCCGGCGGCGGCGGGTTTTCGGGCATCATGGCCGATTGCGCGGCTGTTGTTGACACCGTCGCCGTCTCATGAGGTGGTGGTGTTGCTGTTGCGTGATGCTACTGACTTCCGGGGGAGATCGCCTTCGTATATTGGCGAAAGTCGTTCTGGGTTTCTAGGTCTAGCTCGGAGACGACATGCAACCCAAGCCACGCTTCGTCGGGGATCGCCACCAGGATTCGTCTGCCGAGTCGGAATCGACCAACTTTATCGGTTCGTTTCCAGCCTTGTTTTGCGCAGAGTCGGCTTCCCGGGTTGTTGTTAAACTCGTGCCGCGTTCCCGTTTTGCCGTTATGCTGCCGCGTATGCTCCCCGCGTTGCTGTGCTCCCGCCCAGTTTCGACGTCCGGTGGTGTGTCTCTGAACTGCTGCGTACGTGGACAAGCGGCGACTTTATGCTCTCGCTCATGCGCGGAGGTCGGATGGCGTCTAGTGCTACCCTAAATCTGGACGAGGGTTATCGTCGCCCGTCTGCCGGTTTGCTCCTCTGCAGCCAGGATCATGAAGTATCGGTAGCGAGTGGGATGTTATGCTGTCTCTCCGCGCGGGGCAAGAGCAAGTCTGGGGGGGTGTCACTCATGCATCCCGTTTTCGAGGCATGCATTCCTTAAGTGCTTTCCCTCTAGCAACAGCCGTGGGAAGTGGCAGACGTACAGACAAGCCCGGCCAAGGGGGCAGAGAATTAACACTCTCTCAGCCCGCATGTTTTTCCAAGATTATACCTCTCATCGACTGCAAAGTGCGGTCGACCCAAGCGAGACATGGCTGACGCCGACGTGCCCGACCCCCACAAACGGACACAAGAGACAAGACATGGCCTGGGTTCTGTTCAATATCCGGATGCGCTGGACTGGCCGGACGACGTTAGCTTGCAGCTCTTCTCAGCTCGCGCCGCCCTGCGTATTCTGCAGGAGCACTTTGCGTATCGTGCTTGAAATCCCCTTATCTCGCCTACGCCGGCCAACCACCAACAGCCGGCCTTCGCCAGCGCCAGCACAGGCGCGCCAGCGGATCCTTTGTGGCTGACCCTCGCTGGCGCCGCAATTGAAGCCATCGCCAAGTGCACAAGTGCAAGTCGGGGCTATCAACACTGCGATGACCATGGTGTTGAGTAGCTCAATTGAACTAAGGTACGTAGTTAGCCTACCTACCTACCTACCTACCTACCTACCTACCATCTGCAGCCTGCGCCGTAGCCCTGACCTGCCCGACTAACATGCCACGCTGCTTATGAACGCAGACCTTGTGGGCGCGAAATTGCCTGGTGCCGACTGCTAGCGATAAAATACTGCTGCGATTGCTAGGGAAACTGTACTCTGCCGTCTAGATACTGTACGGATACTATCTGGCCCTGACCCTGACCGTGAGATGGCAGAAAACACTACTCTACGCATGCCCTCGAACAGTTAGCGATGGCTTCAAAATAACTACCCAGTGATCGGAAACGCGGTGCTTCAATTGAGCCACAGCCTTAGCCACGGCCTTGGGGGTGCGCGCCTGGCGCAGCTGGCTGGCATAGGCGAGATAAGGGGATTTCAAGCACGATACGCAAAGTGCTCCTGCAGAATACGCAGGGCGGCTCGCGCTTGCTCGGCGATCCGTTCTGTTGTGTCTCTGTCCAATGACAGGGCCGCTGCTGTCTCAGACGTGGTGGACCGCCCAGCCATGGCGGGGTACACAGAGGCACGAAAGGCTGCACCGCCTGCCACCGACTTGCTCGAACCGAGTGTCTGGCGCCGCCAACATTCCTCGTCCGGGCCCACGTGCGGACTAACACACCGTCTTTGCACCAATCCCGTGGCCGCCGCAGCGCCTTCTCGAAGCCCGTCCGGGTGGTGAGTTTTCGTATCTGTCTGGTAGTGGAGTTTTGATGCAATGCATCTCTAGATGGCACTGGATGGCGAACTTTGGACATTCCTCCTCGCTTGCCCCTCCCTGTTGTTGCACTCTCAGCTCAACAGACGAGGGTCCGCACAAACAAGAAGCACGGAATGTGACGCGAGATGGGTGCTACCGGAAGCACACCATCTCGATGTGTTTGTGGGTATGGTGGTATGCTTTTTATCTCAGCCTCTCGCAGGCCACCCCTCCATAACCCCGCCATCCACAGTGCTTGATACCCCCACTACGTAACAAACGTCCTTCGATCTTCTTGTCCGATATGCAATCATGTTTCCTCGACATGGAATCCAGGCTGCCACAACAGCTTGACAGGCAATCTACACAAAACGAACGACCAAGGGGTTTTCTAGGCAGAAGAAGGAGTGCTGCATCCGTCATCAAAGCAGCAGCAGCGCTACGGATGCATCCCGAATGCAAGAAGCCGATCGTGGCTGGGGACAACAGGTCACCGAGCCTGCGCCGCCGGACTCGCTGTCCAGCCTGCACGAAAAGTCCGAGACAAATCTGAAACTGAGTGCCAAGTCTTCAGCCTTACCATCCCGTCCAGAGAGAGTCGGAGATCTAGGTCGACCTATTGGTGATTTGGACAAAGTCGTTTTTCTATGATAGGTGTCAGCCAAGCATTTCAGCCTTGGCTGTCGACCAGTTAACTTACGCCAGGCCATACTTTTCAGGATACCGAGTACATTTCTATGTTGCAACTGACCGTCCTTTCCTGTAGTTATTTAGTTACCTATTCATCGCGTCTTTCCGTCACTCATCAGCAGGGCCCAACAATGGAAGAAAGAAAGCCACAGCCCTTTTTTCTTCTTCTTCCTTCTTCCTTCCGCGCTCTGCAAAACCAACACACACACCGCCCAAACAGCCACGCGGGCGGGGGTCATCCTCCAGTGGGCAGTCCACCGCACCGCACCGACAACCCCCCCCGGCCAGCATTTCCCCAACCTCTCCCAACCCGCAGAACATGTCGCCCATCATCACCCGATCCTCTGCTGGGTGCATCTTTTCATGGGTTGGGTTCGTTCCGACATTCAGGTGCGAGATGGGCTCATCATCAGAGACAGCGAGGCGGCGCTTGGGCGCTTCTGTAGGTAACTAGTTAGACCTAACCTGCATCTTGCCTGGCGGAGCTGGCCTTGTCTCAGCTGCAGTGATCCTTGCGCCATCGTCGACTTTGTGTGCCGTGATTTCCCTTGCAGTCGAGTCGTAAGGTCGACTTTTCTTCTTGGTCGCGGCCGGAATTGTGTGGTGGATCCTGGATATCGAGCTTTTCTGTTTTCCAGGGTCGTAGGAAATTGATGCTTCAATGTTTTGCTCTTTGGTTTAGACAGGAGGGCTTCCTGCTTCTGGCCAAAGAGCATGCTGTAGTATTTTATCTGCTCTATTCTAGTGTAGCTCCTTGCCAAAAAACTTTATTATCCTGTCGTCAGACAGCTATTACGTTCTCCTGCTCTCCAAATCGCTAAAACTGATAAGATAAGAATTCTTCGCCACGTGATTTGTTCGCCACGTGATCTGCGGCGGAGCCGCTCGAAAAACGTCGGACTGCGGCTTGCCGCAGGTGACGGTCGATTCCCAACCATTCTCCCTGCAGCTTGCTGCAGGTCTTTTTCGGTATTAAAATAATCTATCCGCGCTTTAATTCCGTAGCGTCTGACGAGAGGAACTTATCGTTTCGTTCAACCTTCCTCTATTTAAACTGCCTCTTCGGATGCGGTGGCAGATAGGCGGCGGCGTAAAATTAGCCAGGAGCGGTAGAGAGGCGAAAGCGCCCCGGAGCTTGCGGAGGGCCGTCGCTGTAGCCGAACGAAGCGACGCCAGCGAATTTTACAAAAATATTGCACACAGGTTGGCTGGATTTCCTGACTCCGAGTATCATCACTGCCGAGTTCGTTTGTCAGGAAGGTTATTCTTGGCGGTTTGCGAACTCCTGTTTCCAAAGTCGTAAAACGAGCGCCGGTGTTCGGTCATAGCTTTCCGGAGTATGCGTGTTTGCGTGCCATGACCCAGCGACCTTTTTACGCGGAGAAGTTTACCGCTTTCTTCTTTGGACGGTCCACTATGTCCGCTAGATCAAGATCGGTCATCTCAGCGGCCATCCGCTTGGCAGCCGCCCGAAGAGGCTCCGGCGCACCCACGACCAAATCCTGGTCCGGGTGGACCGCCCTGCCGAACCCGCGCCCAAAGATCCACTGCGGCGTCTTCAGCGGCGCCATCTGCTCGGGCCCGCCGAGACCTTCTCCGTGTTCTCCACCCGGAAGCGGGAGGATGCGCGCGTTCCGGACCCACTCATAGATGGGCCGGTCGTCGAGCAGGGAGCGACACTTCCACTGTTCGGCCTGCGACATCTCGCCGCGCCGCTGCACTACCTTCTCCTCGATTGTCCCGCGGAGAACGAGCGTCTCGACCGTTACCGGCTTGTTCTGTCCGATGCGCCGGGCTCGGCCGATTGCTTGGGCTTCGATCTGCGGGTTGAGCACGGGGTTTAAGAAGTAGATGCGCGAGGCGGAGCGCATGTCGAGACCGAAGGCGGCGAGGGTGATGTCCATCAGGAGAACGCTGTGCTGTTAGAAGACATCATGTTGGCAATAAGGGGTAAAAGGATTCTTACCGGAACTTGGTGCTGTTGTTAAATGTAGAAACGTACTGGCGAGCCGTTAGCTTCCTCCAAGAGAGCGCACTGCTTTCCCGGCAATACAGGAGTCTCGTGGAAGGTTGGCAGGGAAAGACTTACTCGTGCACGACGATCGATAGAGAGGCCTTTGGCGTAAATGAGGTGATGAACTTGGAGCTGCGAGCTTGTTAGACGTGTCTGCCACGGAACATAAACGAACACTTACCATTTCCAAAACACCGGCGAGATAGTATGCCACGTTGTCGTTTTCGTAAAAGACGATGATCTGTTCCTCGCTCTGGTACTTCATGATCTGATCAACCATGTACGACAGCTTGGCAGATGTGGTTGAGATGAGCTGCGTGGCCGAGAGGCAGTCCGCAATGGTTCCAGAAGGATCGTGTTCGCTTGAAGAAACATTGCGAGCTAGGCCCTCGGGGCCGGCCATCTTCGGTCGCCGTTTTCCGGATCCGTTGTGGTCCTGTCCCAGTCCTGTATTGCCAGCAAGCTTCGTGGACTGGTTCGCCGTGGGCCCGTCGTCCGGTGCCTCTGCCTCGATGCATGCCGCTCTCACAGTCTCGCCTCGTCGGGCCAGCTGACCACTCCTGAAAACAACCTCAAGGGCGGCATCGGACTCCCACTGATGGAGAAACTTTTGCAACTCTAGCACGAGACGCGAGTCTGTTAGGACGGGATCACCACCCTTCAGGTCGAGAGACCACTCCTTGCCGGCGCCGAAGGGGAACCGGGAAAGATAGACCGGTACCTCCCGAAACAAGTTGGCGCACTGCTTGATGCTGTTCCGCTCCGCAAGACGGCCGAACTTGATCGCTTCCCGCAGCAGCGTCTCATCCTCGGTGCTGATCTCGACCTTGCCCTCTTGAAGAAACGTCTCGGCTGTGTCTACCGCCTTGGTGATCTCTGCCGGTGAGAAAAAGGATCCACCAAAGAAGCTGGACTGCCGCAGATTGGAAGTAAGTTCCATAAGTGCCTTGCGCTGTCGGGGATGGAAGAGGAAGTCCTGGTCGGTACGCTGTGATTCGACCGAGTTGAAGATAATCATCATGGAGAAGAGGTTCAGCACGAGGATGTCCTGGTATGAGCCATCGAGGTAAACGTAGCTCTCGTTCACGGTAGGGAGAAGATTGCCGATCTCAGTCTTGTTATGGCGGATCATCATGATTTCAAGGGTTCGCTTCAACCGCTCCGCACGGTGGGCGGCCAGAACTGGCTCGGTCTTCCTCTGTGGCAGGATGTAGGCATTCCAGTCGGCCGGGCTGTCGCCCGAATCGAGCTTGGTGTTGGCCCATGGTCTAACCTGTAGGTAGAGAGAGGCAAGAGACCCGAGACGCTTCAGATCTTCTTTTTCCAGTTCTGCGGTCCACTGCTTGGTTAAGTGGTCGGGGCCGTCGACACTGTACAGACCCTTTGAGGGCGTTCCTGTGACAACCCATCGAGACATGATCTGGAGCTCGTTAATCGCCAGGTGAAGATCGCTTTGGTAGCCAAGAGTAGAATTTCCGAGCTTGTGGCCCTCGTCGACGATGCAGCGTTTAAAAAGAACCTGAGATAATGGGTTGTCTCGATATCCTGGCCCCCGCGACCGAAAGAGATGCTCGAGCAAGCTCGAGGAAAGAAGGACGATATCGCAGTCGATAAGTTCCGCCACCGGCGGGATCCCATAACGCGCAATGACAGTACGTTCCTTGAGGCCAGTTGTGTGTTTCGTGATCTCGTTCTCCCATTGCTCCACCAGATTTGGCGGCACAATGATCACGTTGGCGTGGCTCAGATAGATCTTCTTATCTGGGAATTGCTGAAGCATTTGTTGGCGGACGGAAGCACGCCGGTTGATATCGGGGCGCAGAAAATAGTAGCCCCGGTTTCTGCGGATGGCCGCCATACAGTTTCCGTACTCTGGCAGCCCCGGGCCTCCTTCGATGCTCGATCTCCAGGGTACAGCGTTTCTGGTAATGCAAGCGGCCGCCATGTCGGCAAGGGTTCGGATCCGCGTGACAGTTGGGGTTTCAATCTCACACATATCAGGAACCCGGGATGGGAGATCTCTGGTGGCGAGGATGAGCGCGATACATATCAGGGTCTTTCCCGAGCCCATGTCCTCGGCGAGGATGCCTCCTGTCGGTCCATCGTAGTACCGGGGCTCGCGAAGGACGGTGCTGTTAACGCTGTCGTAGTACCAAACCGTGCCATTCTGGTCAAGCACTTCATCCAGGCGAGGGTCTGCCATGCGTTGTGGCGCCAACTCGCGCTGCAACATCAGAGCTGCGGAGCGGCGCTGGTGGGGATACAGGGACGTCTTGAGGCCGAGCACACGGCTCTCGAGAAGGTTACACATGGCATCGTGCGCGTAGAAGTCATCGACAAGACTTGGATTGGGATCTGGCGAGGGGATGCTGTTGAACATGTGAAGCAGCGACTGCCCCGACTGGTTCCAAGGGTCCTCGGCGGCATCGGCTGTTGGGTCAGGCTGAGCAAATCGGGCCGGGGTAGGCTGGGAGTAGCCGACCTCGCCATGCCAGGTGCTCTTGGAGTAGTCTAGCCTCTTCATCAGTCTGTGGCGAACCGCGCGCAGCTGGACACCATTGCGGGGCACAGCGCAGTTGTCGATATCGTCGGGAAGAACGTAGACACGCACGACAGCCAGCGCCGGGTTGTTCAGGCTGGTGCGGATGCAGAGCTGGATCCATTCGTTCCGCAACAAACCGATGCACCTGGGCAGCTCGACTGGAAGGTTGTCATGGTCTGGAGCAGCTTGAAGCCAGCGCCACTGCTGCAGTTCCTCGGGCACCCCGCTGCGGGACTCTTTGACGACCAGACACCCGGCAGCAATGTACTTGCTGTGTATAAATGGAGGTTCTGCCATGTTCATGTTGTTGTTGTGGCTGTCGCAGGCCGCAGCGGTGGTTGTGGTTGCCTGTTGAGAGATGGCTTTGCGAAGGGGTGAGAGAGTCGTTGGACGTTGAGTGCAGGTGGTCTGTGCTCACCCAGATGACGACTCCTGGCACTCCAATGAACAAGGTAGAGAAAAAGAAAAAAAAGTACACTTGCGTGGTCGAAGGAGGGTAGTTTGACTTAGCTAATTTCGTAGTTTTACTATCAGCGGACTCCAGACGATGTGGGTGGCTATTGTGCTGTGGGTTCCATTGTCGGAAAATACCAGGTACCATGTAGGTATTCATGAAGTCTTGAATTCATAGCCTGAAACCCGCTCCAACGTACCTGCCCTGCCTGTGAGGACTTTCCCTCACACTCACGCTTTTCATGGCTATAGAAGCACCGGCAGTTTGGGATAATCGCAGCGTGAACGAGGCGACACACGTGCAAACTCTCGGGCAACTGGGAGGCCGAATCTTGTAGGTATTCAAAATATCTGACGGTACTAAGCGCGGTGAGTCTCGCTGAGCCACTTCCATTTCACTCAACTCAATGTTAGGAACTTTATCCTCCGTTACCTTAGTTCTGCAAGACCCGGGCCATCATGCAGACAATCATCTCACAGTTCTAACAACTTCGCACCACTAGGACGTGATTACTCGTATTCAATAGTATAATACTTTCAACACAGTACTAACAGATCAGACAGACATGTGTCTGTTCAGCTCAGCGCAAGATATATATACACCTTAATCAAGATACCGGGTTGGAATGAAGGCCCGTCACAACATTGAGATTCCCAAGTCATCTTCGGTCATATACAAGTTGATTTGAGTCTAGCAAATCATGAAAATGGTAGTCATGCACCTACCGTGTTATGTGGCCTGACGGTATATTCTCACGCCGTCCCAATTGTCTCTGGATATGTGTATATACGTGACGTACCTAGACTTCTCAATGTCACGGTCCGTCTGCCAGATCTCGGAACGACAACTGGTCCCAAATGTAGAGAGACACGAGGGGAATCGCAGTGTATACATATTTCCCCCTGCGGAGCACCACCCTGTTCGAACAGTTTACAGCGGAAACACCGCTGCTCAGGAAATATCCTTTGGGAACCTGCGAGCATGGTTTTATTCAAAGGTTACGTGGTGCTCGAGTTGCTACCATCAACAGCACTCCTCTCGTCACTTGTGCACATACAAAATTTAGAAACTGCGTGTATATTATCTTGTATGCCGGGCCGTCACGATAACTTCCACTGATTGGAGTCCCCTCATGGTATCAGACTGGGCGATCTGCGATGTCTAGCTCGGAACGCATTCCACAATATTTGTCAGGCTGACCGGACAGCTTACATCTATCTAGGCGGGGACGCTGGACACAACACTTGGAACTCCACAAGTGTAAGTGGAGCGGAAGCTCGGCCACGCGTCCGCGTCTCAGGATCCAGAGGAACATCTATCACCGCGTTTGTCGATTCCGTGATCCGGGCGTTTGGTGGAGACATGGCGTCCATCCAAATGCAATCTCTGGACCACGTCGTAGCGTCACATTCTCTCCGAGAGCAGCCGTGATCGGTGTTTGCAAGCGGATGTTCGGTTTCTGCAACTCCCGGTGGTGAAACACGTCCTGCTAGCCGCTCTGGTGCTAGCCACGCATCCTGAACGAGATAGTCTCACTAACGGCCTGAAAAGGGAATCCACCTGGCCTTGATCATCCTCGGGGATGTAGGAGATTGGCAAAAATGGCGATCTTCCAGCTCGGGGTCTCCTGGTTTGCTCCACCAAGAGAACCTGGTCACCAAGGTATTAGTGCATGTGCGTCTTCATGTACTGTACCGGAGAGTACACTGCCGCATTTTATATCCGTCACGGGAACCATTTATCGTTTGACGCCCTTGCAGGGGTGCATCAATGCGGCAGTCGTAACTGTAGTGGCGAGCAACGTAGCAACGAATACTTGATGATAGGGGTCGCAATTTGGACATCTGCTCGACCGCATCACTGGCAAGGGACCGCTGCCGAGGACCGTGAGTTCCTGCACGGATTGCTCGCATGCCAAGCAACCAAAATGGGAGCGCGAGATGGTCAACCGCTACTCTGAACCCAGGTTCCGGAGCGCTTGCTGTCCGGGGATCGCGGGGACACGTTTTACCTAAACTGGCACGCCAGTGCTCAGCTGCAGAGCGGGATGGTGCCCATCTATCTCATCGGACGGGATTCTAAATCCTTGACGAGCTTGAGCTGTCCGCTTCTAGACAGTACTCCCTTTGATAGGTATCATCCGTGACATAGTCTGATGACCGATGCCTCTCTTCCGATACCGCTCCGCGAATCCGCCCCGGGCACGGACGGCAATCACAGGATATCGAAGCCCGCGCCGAAATCTTTCAGCTCCGTGGCCGCCGCTCTGTCGACGGATGACGCACAAGCTCGTTGCCCCCACCCTCCCCAGGGGTGTGAGTATATATATTGGCTGCCCTTTCTGGAGCTCATGTAGCTGTTCTGCATATAGTTAGCTTCCCTCACTTGACTTCTGCAAGAACGACAGACCAAGAGTCTGAGCCCTGCCGGCGCCCATGGGGTTTACAAAATGACTGGTGGAAAGACGTGGTGTGTGTGGTGACTCGTTGTGAGGACCAGGGTGCTTTTGGGCCGAGCGCAGTGCGGCGTTCCTGGGTGTCCACCTGCCGACGTCGCGACACCAACGTGACAATCGAAGAGGACCCCTCCCTCGAGAATTCTCCGTTCCCTAAACATCTCAAGCCACCGGTATTCCCGCTACCCGTTTGCCAGTCCGGATATGCTGTCTGTGTTTGCTGCGGCAACCGCGCGTTGCCGGCGATCATCGAAGTATCCCAGGTGGGCCGCAGGCATCCCAAGTTTCGACCGAAATGCGGTTTTTGTCTCCATCGCGTGGTGACACACCAAGCTGCCTGATTGTTTCC
The DNA here is from genome assembly GCA_030411725.1 of Echria macrotheca. Taxonomy (NCBI): domain Eukaryota; kingdom Fungi; phylum Ascomycota; class Sordariomycetes; order Sordariales; family Schizotheciaceae; genus Echria; species Echria macrotheca. The sequence goes on along the minus strand of MU839830.1, from coordinate 112,948 downwards.
TGTCTTGATCTGCAGGGCGTGGGGTCGCGAGCAAACGGCAGCACCACCTCCCTGAGCCAATTGAACCATTGGCTCATGCGGCTTTCCGACGACCTGGATGTGGTTCGGCGATGCATTGCGCGTCGATGTGCTGCAGCTCGTTCTCGTTTTGTTGATGGTGCAGTTTCAACTGCTTTCGATGGATTCGAAGATCTTGCAAGGTGCGGGGAAATCGGAAGGGAGGACTTGATTGTGAAGTCCACGGCGCATCACCTGTCTCCCATTTTTCTGTGGAGAACTTGCCCATGAGAGGAAGGTGCAGGAACAGAGTGAATGTTGCGGTTGCAAGCTGCTACGAAGCCGGAGTTGGCAAGAAGCTCGGAACTGCTGCTTGGGAGCGGGGAGACGTGGAAAACGTGTGCAGGTTGCATCCCGCCACAGCGCACCTCATTTTTCCACCGCTTCTTCCATGCTTCTTTCTGCCGCCTTCCTGCAACCCAAAAGCTGCAGAGCCATCTGCCTGCATTGCATCTTTGGCTGTAGGGAATACGGCCGAACAGCACTTCGATATCCCACTTTTCCACCTCAAACTGACCTCAAGCACTGCGGCCAGGATCACCGCAAGGAACCCCACGATGGTGGTTTCGACCAGGCCTCGCTGCGACGTTAGGATTCGGGTCGAGGGGCCTAAAGGATCGGGGAACTGAGCCGTGGCAGGGGGAGATAAGCCTCCATCTCCGATCCCGTTAGACCGCGAATGCACAGGCTGTCAGAAACCAAACGGATCATCTCCCTGAGGTCCTTGTTTGTCTGGAACCAAGACGGGAGGGCGGTTGTGGCCGACACGTGGATTGTGCGTCAACACATACTTAGTACATTACGGAATAGGGATGATGCTGATAACCGGCCTCTCACAAACTCGGCTTCATCGCGCGCCAATCCGGGTTCCGAGGTGAATTGTAGGATGCTCCCGACCGCCCCGGCGCGGGGTCAAAACCTTCCTCGGCACGGTATTCTCTCGTGGGGGGCCAGTCACTCGCCACAGCCACTATACCTACCTTCCCTCTCACTGACGAGACTCCATCAAAACCATTGAATTCAGGCTTTCGCGGCGGTTTCGCAGTGAATTGCGTGGGGGGGCAAGTGGATCGAGGAGTCCAGAGTTTGGTGCCGCGACTAGCGAGCCGTGTGTGCGCAAGCCAGCTGCTGGCCAGAGCACTGATGATGAGCGAATGGCGCAATCTCAAGGGCTCAAAATAGCGTCGAAACTGGTCAAGGGACCCCATGATTTAGCGCTGTCCCGCAGAATATCGCTGCTGTTAACGTCCATGATATCGATATGGTGGTGGCATATAGGTAACGACTTTGGACCAACTTTTTCTGCGAGGTCACGCGTCCACGCGCCGAAGCGCCGGCAGGTCCCTCGGCCTACACGCACGGCGTCTGTACGGCTGTTCCAGCTGAAGCGCCCAGGGTTGTGGAGTTACATTGCGTAGTCGACAGTTTCCCTGAGAAGCTCAACACTCAACAGAGCACGAGATTCAGGACCGCCGAGCGGTCCAACAGAGTTGCGACATGGTAACATTACACTGGCAAAGATCTAGACATACCCTCATATCAGCACACTAGGTGGAATGGAGCTGAGCCGTTGCGTGGGGTGTTCGGTGTCGTCAGTCGGGGTGGGATCGCTTCGCCGTTTTGGGAACTCCGGATCAGCCTCGACGGGACAGATTGAAACGTCGCTTCGCAAAACTGGGCCTATACTCTAGTCGGCACCGCTTGGTATGGAATGTCATATTCCAAATACGGCGGCATGATGGCCACGTACCACGCGGCAGTTCTTTGGAGTCTACAACTCGTTAGCGCTAGCCCAAAGCCTGCAGAGAACTTGGCCTCGACGATCCTGACTCTCTGGTCAATCTGGAGTTAAGTCTCGCCGCTCTCGACCCACACCGCCAGACTTCCCGGATAACGAGGGCTCCGAGGTCTGACGCTCACGGGGACATCAAGCGTGTGGAAGTAATATATTTGTAAGAGCCATATCCGGACGAGAATCACGGATGTGGAGGAGAGCTCTCTGGCTGGTCGTCCGTAAGGGGAAGGCTTGCTAACGAACTGACCAATAGCCGGTCTCCAACGCCTTATAAGCTGGGCTATGAGAGAGGTCCTGGCTGGGGTTACAATGTGTTCAGCCCCACTATCAAGCGGTGAAGGTCCGGCATCCGTTTCGGCGCGACCAAGTACATAGCGATTTATCGGCGGAGACGAAACGAAGACCGAGGGCATGTGGGGGGTTTCGGATGCACCCTGTTCAGCCTAGCGGTCGACCTGGAAGGTGGAAGTCCAGCATCACCACATACTGTGTAGTGCATACGTGCAAGGCTGGAACGAAGTCTTGGCATCGAAGCCGGAGGAGGTACGGATACACCCATCCACGTGCAGCGAATGTTGTACCAACTTACTTTGTACGGTACACACCTCGCCCGAGTCGCAACGGCGCCGCATTTGGAGATTGGCGCCTACAACGATCAGCAACCCTGGGTGCTGGTAGCACGAGGCAGGATGGCTCACAGCCATCCATCCCAACGTCGGCCCAGACTCAGAGTGCACCCCACCACTGCGCGGCGCTCGGCTCCAGGGCTCGGTCCCCGGGAAAAAGGAGATTGAAATTGAGAAAGACAAAGAATGGCGCGCCGGGCGGCGTTGACGACGGAGACGAGCACGAGCGTCAGACGGCGCTTGGGATTCTGATATACCTGGCCTTCCATCTGCTATCATTCCTCTCGGCGTTGAGATTACCGTCCCCACAACCCAAGCTGTCATCTGCTCTGCATCGGGCCACTCGACGCGGGGTTCGTTACAGTGTTTTGCTATATCGCCAGGAGCTATTATCTCCCGGCCTGACGAAATCTGGGTCGCGAACCAAGACTCGTGGGGCGGCGCAAGACGGACGACTGCCGCTCTGGTGCGGGCAGAGGAGAGTCAAGTACCGTTGTGGTCGCTTTGGGCAGGTTTGGATAGTTGCAGAGCGCTCGTCGCCAATGTCGCGGATTTGCCAGCGTCAGTGCGCCGCCATGGTCGGGTCACTGGCATTTTTCGTCTTTTTCCCGGGCTCGACGATTATTCGTCAATCCGGGGAGCTCTTTTGCTCTAGGAGCGCTCACGGACGCCTGGGCGCCGTGGGCGGCGGGCGCCAGCTCCCGCGACATAAACCCACAGATGTTGCCGCTTTCTTGGTCGACGCACACGCCTCTCGTGCGTTTGTGTGCTGTGCAGGCTTGTCGTCTGTCAGTCATGTCGGAAGGGGAAAGAGGTGGTGGGATGCGATGCGATGGGATCGGGGATACTCCGGGCCCAGGCTCGGCCGTGCGATTGGATTGGGGGACGCTCGTCACTCGTCACTCCTCACCCACCCCACCCGTGTGCCCTGGGCTCCTTCCCCCCTCCACCCCTCCCTCTCGCCCCTCCTGGCCAAAAGCTTACTCGAGGAACAGCAAGTGCAGACGAGGGGAAGCGGCCGTTGTGCTGGCGAATGCAGGGGCAGCGAAGGGCTCTGAATCGCACACAGCGGATTTACCTTGCAGCATGCACACGTTGCGAGCTGTGTGGAGGGTGGTGCCGTGGTGGCCACGGTCGAGCCGTCCCCTTCCCACTGGTCAATCGCACCGCCGATGGGCCTCGTCGCATCCCTGGTTCTTGGTTCTTGGTTCTTCTGCTTGCTCTAACTACCTCACTTCTCACCTGCCCTACGCCTTCTGTACATAACAAACGCCAAGCCGACGGGCGGCGTGCCATCAAGGTGCCCCCCCTCGTCCCGCTGCCGCCGTTTGTCGCCGCCGCCGCCTCTTCTCTCAGCCCAGGATTCAGGAGCGTCGAGCAAAGACGTGCATGGTCCCCCGATCCCTCGCTCCCATTCCGTCTCTCCGTCCCGTCGTCGGTCTTGTCAGAGAGGCCGTTTCGCAGTGCGGCCCCACTGCAGCACAGAGGTTGCCACGTTCTGGCGCCCCACGGTGACAGTCTGACGATCCCGGATCGAGGCCATGGCGGTTGGCCCTGTCCGGGAGTCGACCACTTTGACCTAGGGACGGACGGTAATTATTCCCTTGCTGTTCGCTCCCTGCCCATGTCCTAGCTGTTGTATGTACTCTTGTACCTTCCCTCGCGCTACCGCTAGTTACCCTCAGGCCACAGGCCACACATCCCGGCCTTGTTAATTTTTGGTGGCCCTTGGCTTTTTCTTCGTTTGCTTTGTTCCCGCCGCGCCCCGTGATGGGCTTTGGCCCCAGCAGAGAGCTGTTTATAATTCCTTGCTTCCGACTCTTGACCTCCTGCACACCTCACCTCCACTCACACCCCCTTTTGCTCCCCACCGCCTGCACCGCCTGCACCGCCTGTACTTTTGGTGCATGTACCTACCTACCTACCACTGCCTCATCAACACCCACGTCCGCCTCCTTCCCAAAGATGACGGTCGCTGATGGGGCTGCTTCAAGCGCCTAAATGCTACCGATACCCCCCCTTAACAGGCCCCCATCTCTTCCGCGACTGCTGCTGCCCACAACCCGACGCTGCCCATTGTTTGGCATACACCCGCATCGGGGTTAGCTGACATCTGACACCCTCTTCTTCTTTATCAGCTGTGTGCTCCCTCTCCACAGCACCTTGTCCAACCCTAGCTTATTACCCTACACGGTGGCCTATAAGTTGGGGGTCCTTGAAGTACTCGGCCCTGTACCTGTCTCGTCTTGTTCTCCTCCCTGGTGGGCCCATAGTAGTTTGGTCCCCATTCTATTATACCCCCGTCGACCGGCTTCTTGTTTATATAATAAGCCGCAGCATGCGGCCAGCCCCGTCAACCTCACCGACCGGCCATCTCATCATCAGCTTTCCCATCCCTTATTAGCACTTCCCGCCGTTGCATCTAAGGAGGGTCGCCGGCATCCCGCCAACGATTGAGCCGCCTCTACAGCTTATATATATATCTGTGAGGCAAGCCCCTGGCTGCTGAAAGATTGCCATCTGCTAACCTCGCTCACCAGACCACCACGTCTCGCCTGACAAGGGAGACGGCTGTCACCATGTGCGAGTACACTAAGAACTACTACATCTACACGTCATGTACGGATCCTGGCGTACACTTCTTCCGCACCTCGGTTGACGGCAGCCGGAAACGCTCCTGCCCCAAGGGTCCTCATGAGCGCTACATCATGCTGCCCGGGCAGTGCCCTCTTTGCTACGGCTGATCTCCTCACCTGTCATCGTTGGCAGAATGCGAAGGGATACCTGAGAGGGAATTCCTTCCTGTACGATCAGCGTGTTCGGGTATTACGGTTTTTGCAGACCTTGGTCTAGCTACGACACCCCATCTCGCCGTCGGATGGCGCGGTTGGGCCTCGGCGGGTTCGGTAATCTCGATACGCCCAAATTTTCCTTCCTGGTCCCTAGAAGACGTTCGATCAGCATTCCCCGGCGCTCGCTTTGCTTTCCATACAGTTCGGTATACCAGGGATATGACACGAGCCAGCTACGATCTTTGTAATGAATCAACGGCCGGACTCTCACCTCTTTCACTCATCCCTCTTCGCTCGAGAACGACAGGCGACCTCGGTCGGACTTTCGATGTTAACGTATTATCTCCTTCGGACCGGTCACAAATTTCAGCAAATAGCACGAAAGGGTTCAACTTGGGGAGCGTCGCTGCTGTCTCCTCCTCTCATTTTCTCTACATCTCGGGAATATTCTCAGTACGCACCTCGTACAGGACGGCACCGACCTACAATTTCGCATTATATACTTGGCCACTTTTGTACCTTGGCATCCGGCTGGCATCTATAAATGGGGGGTGGGACGGAGAAGACGATGGGAGAAAAGGAGTCAAGGGGCATGAGATGTCGAGATACGCCTGTCATTTATGCTGAGGCAGGCTAGTCCCTGGAATAGGGGGGGAAATATTGGGGGACCGCTGGGCATGAGCTGGATCGTGGTGGGGGTCAGGGGACGTGACGTCCATTTTCGCCCCCTTTTTTTCCAACCACCATTTGCGAGCGGAGCTGATATGTGTGACGAATCAAGCTAATCTTTCGGAGCACGAATACATTGGAAATGGGTTGTTAGATATTATTACAGTTTGAGAGGCACAGGACTGCTACTGCTAGGTGCAAAACACGGATGTATACAATATCTCACTCTGACGCTGCTTGTTGGTGCTCCTGAAAAAAAAGGAGGATGTGAGGGTCTTTTTTTTTTCTGCAAAGCGGAACTGCCCGAAGCTTCCCGCTCCCCTCGGCATTTCTCCTTTTGGCCTGCCGGCGCCAACGATCAACTGTTGGACGTGGATGTGCATTTACTTTTGTGGAAGAAGGGGAAGAAGGGGGTGTGTGGGTGTGTGGAATACACCGGATTCCTGCCTCCCCTCGGTGGGAACTTCGCATGCATATCCATCGTCCATCGTCCATCGTCCATCCTCCATGGGAGCGCGTTATATGTTGTTCCTTAGATACTTATATCGCACATCATCAGAGGAGGGAAACCCCCTCCCTAGCCTAGCCACGTTTTCTCCAGCCACGACAGCGTGGTTTCACAGGTTGATGATATTGGAGCGAGTATTTTATTGTATTGTATTGTACAAAGGTACCTGAGTGACTGACTGGCCAAGGTATGTTGTGGAACTGATGATGGCATGATGGCTGTCTCGGCGTATTTGCACATCCCTCGGTATGTTACTGTCCGAAGGGGATAATAAGGGGCAATATCAAGACCAAGATATCAAGACCAGAGAGAGAGAGAACTTTCAAGGCCAGAGAGAGAGAGAACTTTCAAGACCAGAGAGAGAGAGAGAACTTTCATGACCATGACCATGAAGAGATGGTGGATATTGTGTGTAACAGAACACAAATACAATACAGTACAATACATCTGATGCCGCACCCCATGCCATGCCCATGCTCTCTCTCCTATCCCGTATCCCTATACTTATCCCCTCGTGGCAATATGCCACCACCGCCCGTCATCCCAAACCCCCAAGTCCCAAGCTCAAGGAGAGTGGGAGCGGAATGAACAAAAGAAAAAAAGAGGATCCATAACGGCTCGGGCTCGGCTCGGGTTCGGGTTCGGTTAGAACCGCCCGAACAGCAGCAGCACGCAGGCAGCTAGCACACAACTAAAATATTACCGCTTCCAGCACGGCCTGCTTGCGTGCGTCCCAGCAACCCTTACAAAACCCTGTAGCCGGCCGGGGCCGGGGCTGGCGAGAAAGACACACATATCTGACGCTATAGAATATGGGCATCGGAAATAAAACCCCTAACGGGCCAAGCCAACCAACAACGAGACCAGACGATCATCCATCCATGAAGGACACGATTATATAAATGACATATATACATGGCATGGCCTAGTTCTAGCTAGCCAGCGTACATAGCAGAATATGCAGCCAAGGCTGAAAAGAGGGAAGAGGAGGAGGGGTGAGGATACAAGGAAAGGTAAGGAAGACAAAGAACAGGGCGCAGCGAATCTTCTGCATGGAAGGGACAGGCAGGCAGGCAGTGAAAGCAAGCGGTGACGAAAAACGTTGAGAGAAATCTCCCAATAAGAGAAGGAGAGGAGAACCGAGGAAAAGGCTAAGCCGTAAAATCCGAGGAAGGAGGAGGGCCACGAGTGGCGGAGGATCATTTCACTGAACGAAAGGGGAGAGGAAGGAGACAAGCAGATGGGTGCTCCGAGACCGACAGAGAGAGAGAGGGGAAGAGGGCAACCGGAAGCGAGTCAAGGACCGGAAAGCTTGGCCGAGCTCGAAGAGAGAGAGAGGGAGAGAGGGCTGTCTGTCATCGCCCCCCTTTCTTTTCACATCTTCCGAGCCCTCTCTCTCTGCCACTGGGCGGACACACACCGGGATTGGACCGCGATTACCTGATGAGAATGAGGGGGAGTATCGGACCGGACTACTCAAAGCTCTCACAGTCTTTTGTCACCCTCACTTCGGTTTGTTTGCTGTTTTTCCTCATGGCTTGCTTGCTTGATCCCGGCCAAGGAACTTGCCGCTGTCTGAGCCACTGACCGAACGGCCGTGACATAACGGGAGACTGGGGGGGGGGGGGGGGGGGACGGCGCACCCATGAAAAAACCACCATCACACCAGTACTTAAGGGCTTGCAAAAAGGTGGCAGGGTGGAAACCCAACCAACAAAAAAAAAAGAAAAGGCCGTAGGAGCCGGGTGGAGAGAG